>JAXCGZ010000489.1:0-7500 GCA_037179515.1 Halocaridina rubra | reverse complement strand
TACAATAAGTATCACTAAGTCTAAAAATGGAACCGATCAGGAGACGGGAAGATACGAGCTTTGGGCTCTTTCCCGTAAACACAATTAGGTAATCACAATTAGGTAATCACATACATACATACATACATACATACATACATACATACATACACCACGAAACTGGTCCCAGAAATACGCAATCTCGGTTATGATGAGAGGCTGAGGGAATTAGACTTGCCATCACTCGAAGCTAGAAGAGTAAGGGGGGATATGGTGACAGTCTTTAAATTCCTTCATGGTTATGATAGAGTGGATAGGGATCGATATTTCGATATGGCTGGCTCTAGAACTAGAGGTCATAGTTTGAAGCTTCGTAAGAAAACTTGTTTGCAGGATGTAAGGAAATACTTTTTCAGTGTAAGAGTAGTTGATAAATGTATGTATATATATATATATATATATATATATATATATATATATATATATATATATATATATATATATATATATATATATATATATATATATATATATATATATATATATATATATATATATATATATATATATATATATATATATATATATATATATATATATATATATATATATATATATATATATAGATAGATATAGATATAGATATAGATATATATATATATATATATATATATATATATATATATATATATATATATATATATATATATATATATATATATATATATATATATATATATATATATATATATATATATATATATATATATATATATATATATATATATATATATATATATATATATATATATATATATATATATATATATATATATATATATATATATATATATATATATATATATAGTGATCCTTCGCTGAATCGCGTTTCTTAGCTCCCGTTTTCACTTTACCGCTTTTTTTTTTTGGCAATTTTTTTTTGGGGGGGTATATGCAAAAATATTAAAATATAAAAAAAAAATAATTTCGGTATTTTCATTTTTTTTATTGAAAAAAACATATTTCATTATCTAATTGATAAAAAAATATTTATTTCCCAGCCTACGAATAATAAAACAGTAAAAAATAGTAAAAAACATAAATTTAGATATACAGTATAACTCACAGTATTGCATCATGTGAAATAGTGTCCGTTAGCATACAATGTATTGGGATCGCACCTACGTGAGCTAGCATATATATTTATATTTCCAGTAGTTTCATGATTTTATTGATAAAGAAAATGTATTTCTTAGCCTAAGAATAATAAAACAGTAAGAAATAGTAAAAAAACATAAATACTGACAGTATTGTACCATGTAAAATACGATACCGGTACCAGCGTTTCAGAAAACCAAAAGGGTCAAACCTACGTAAGATAGTACATATTGAAATTTTCAATATTTTATTGATAAAACAAGTATTTCCTAGCCTAAGAGTAATAAACAGTAAAAAATAGTAATAAACATAAATTTAGATATATAAATCACAGTGTTAAATAGTAAAAAACATAAATTTAGATATATAACTCACAGTATTGCATCATGTGAAATAGTGTCCGATAGCGTACAATGTATTGGGGTCGCACCTACGTGAGCTAGCATATATATTAAAATTTCCAGTAGTTTCATGAATTTATTGATAAAAAAAACGTATTTCTTAGCCTAAGAATAATAAAACAGTAAAAAATAGTTAAAAACATAAATACAAACAGTATTGCAACATGTAAAATACGATACCGCTATTAGCGTTTCGGACAAAGGCTTGCACCATCTTCCATTGTCTCGCCTCACTCGTTCAGTCTAACTCACGTGTGCGCCGTTCATGTTGTGCTTATTAATACGTTTTGCTTGTGATTTTTTTACTCGCATATTTTAACCTTTGCAATGCCTCCCAAGCATCCTTCATCTTCTAAGGCTTCTTGTAGTGAGCCTAAGTGACAAAGGAAAATGTTAACCATAACAGATAAGGTGAAACTCTTAGATATGTTGAAAGAAGGAAAAAGGTTTACGGATGTCGGCCGCTATTTTGGCCTCAATGAATAACAGCTGTAAAGCTGTTATTGGCTGCGGAATAATTTCCTCTGGCATCTACAAACTCATTACCACCCCATTCACGGTAAGTTTACCTATCACGTACATATGAATTTTCGTTGCATGCTGTTATTTATGAAGTAAAAAGTTTATACAGTTTATACGGTGTAAATGTAAAAATAAATTAAAATATCTATGTACATATAGCCTGATCCTACTCTGCGATTTTCCTGTCTCGCACAAGGTCCCGGAACCGAACCTTCGCGATAATTGAAGGATCACTGTATATATATATAAGAAATTTTAGAAAAAGAAGAATTCCACACTGGTTATTTTTTTTGATGGACATAAAAATTGTAGTGTCTTTAGCTTTTAAGAGTTAAGTTAAGAATACCTCAATGCCTTCCTTAGAAGTATGTTCAATATAGTAAGTGTCATTCATGAATAGCTGTCATTTATCAATTGTGCATATGTTGACTTCTCATCTTTTTTTTCTCACTATGATGATTGTTCTATGTTAATGAATATTTCCAGAGATCATATCCAACTGTATTTTATATTTGGGTATGGTAACTATTTTTACTTAGTTTTTCTTAAATAATTTTTTCAATGATTACTAGCTATACATTATAATTGTAAAACTTAATTTTGATTTTTTTTCTTTTATTAGTGCTTATTGTAAGGAACATATTTTTCTTTTGTTAGTTTTTTCAGAAATCAAATGTTCTGTATGTATGAGAATGTCTTTCAGGAGAATTTTAGTAAGCATTAAGAGCATAGTAATTTTGATATTCCTGTAATCTGTTTAGATAATTATAGGAAATTGTATGTTTGAAGTCATCTGATTAGATAGTTCTGCATCGTTTTCTTTGTAAAATAATGATAGTTAAAATTATAAGGCTCTAAAAAAAAATGCTTAATGCTTCGTCTGAAATATATTTCAGATTGGTGGTGGGGAGTGTTGTAAGAAATGTTTAAGATATAGAGTGAATTAGAAGTGAAACACGTGGTTTGAGAAAGTCAAGTGTGTAATTGATACTCACCATGTACTTTCTTGCCTGGAGGATGTTGTGACAACCAGATATATTGTTATGCCTTTAGGCCTTTAGCACCTAAGCATCAAGTGCCGATAGAGGTCAAAATGGGCCAAAGTTCTAGCTGTTTTCACGACCACCAAAACACAAACATCCACACGTACGTATGTACATGCCCCTGGGAAAGTACCCATACAGGCCCTCCTTATTACCCAATAGGCCTGCTTGATTAGCACCACCTTCTGCCAAATAGGCCTGCTTGATTAAGAACCACCAACAAGAGAGGAGATTGCCTCTAGCTGGAAGTCTATTGGCAGGCTGTCCGAGCCACCACGTCCTACCATCTTGGCAATACAAGACAGTAAGGGTTAGTCGTACACAGAGAGCTCAGTTGAAGTTAGAACTTGATTTGAGGCAGAACTAAGATCTCTGAGAAGTTTTCCCTAAGGGGGCGGGGAACTGTGAGTTGTAGACGGGGAGCTTTGAGGTGTAAAATAAGTTTAGTTCTAATAAATTCATTTAAATGAACGATGCATATTTGTTATCACTGACCTCGCACACTATAGAATAAGTAGTCTTAGAATAACTATACGTCATCTTAAAAGTATTCTCATTTTTATGTTCTAGTGTATCATCAAAAACACAATTAAGAATTAAAATCACAGTATTTTTTGTCTCTTTCATTTATTTACAATAAGTACAAAATCACTTACATCACTTATATACATTACAGTATGACAGCCAGTATCATTCTGACCTGTTATATGACTAGATTAATCAGCATACATATATATATACTGTATACATACAAACATACACAGATAGTCTTAAAATACAGATAAGAGTAAAAAGCTAAAAGTTTTTTTTTACACAGTTCTTAAATAGGTTCATTGAACATCAAACTTAACAAATAAAAATATAAAAAATTATTTTTTACATATCACATGAAATAATACATCAATAAAGTGACAGTGAAGAATATTATTAAAATTCGCATAAATAGAGAATTTATAATTACAGTTTATATTCGTAATCGTGCAAGATAAAGGAAAGTATTTTTATTAATTGCATAAAAATGAGTTCAGCTTTTATACCATTTGCTAAGAAGTGTTATAAATATTAGAGCAATAATTTGGTCTTTTATTATGCCTTGTCTCATGTACTTATTGATTCAATCGACAATTAATGGAGAGGTCGTTGACTTCCTATAGGGCTACCAGATTATTCAAAATTGCTTGGAGTTCACTGGGTCCAAGTAACTGGAGAATGGGCTTGAGCCCCAGGAATGCGGTAGGTATGTCATCGAGTTCTATTGCTATTACTATCCCTTGCCTCTGCCTTTCATTAGTGAACCTTTAACCTTAATCATATTTACAGCTGCTTTAAGGCAGTATAACAATGTTAACTTGTGTCAAACCATCTCCAAAATCCTTTCAATGAGCATTCATTTGATCAGTAAAATAATAAGAGACATATCCTGCATTTATGGAATGTAAAAAAATATACTATGATTTGACATAATTTTCTGCAGTTATGACATTGCAGTGGATGATTGTTTAGCAAAATGGAGGCAAATAGTCTTAACACGTATTGGGGAGAGATGGCTTGTTGCAAGGGAATCACACATAGAGTCTTAGTAAATGGTAAGATATGGCTATTAATACATTAACGATTATTAATGTATAATTTTTCAAAACTTATTAAGATAAAAAACACAAACTTTCCGGATATTTCTAATCAAGGACTCGATACCACTGAAATGACGTGTAAAAAAAGAAAAAAAGAAATAAATTAAAAAAATATATATATATATATATATATATATATATATATATATATATATATATATATATATATATATATATATATATATATATATATATATATATATATATATATATATATATATATATATATATAATTTAAGAATATAAAAAACACTCACATGTGAAAAATATAAAAAGTTTCAGAAGTAAAACAGAATTTGAGCTGGAATTATCACTAATTATATACCTTACCTAACAGACAAAAGTGACTTCGGGTCAATTCGTCACACACCAAATTTCAGTTCCAGAAATAAGAGGACTTTTAACTACCCATATATTCTGACATTCCACAGTGAGGAAAGAGTTCAGGCTTGTCAGGTTTGGCATAACTTTGTCCAATAATCTTTTTACAGTGGATCTAGCCATTTCTTTCTGAAATTTTGGCAACCCTGGTTAAACATCGTCAGTATCAGGGTTGCCAGAAGGTTAAGCATAAAAAAGTACAGACTTACTATAAGAGGCAATTATGGTTACAAACCTGGCAATGCTGAGTTATCCTCGTTACCAAGATAGCAAAAGAATTAGATACAGAGAACAAGTACATTTTTTTTATTATTATAACATGCACTAAGATATCTATGTTCTTAACTGTAGTGTATATGTTGACGTTTTATAATTATATGTTTTTTTTTAATACTTAGAGCATTGACCAGGTTGAAGAGCACCGTCTTGTTATGCGTTGAAAGTTCTTATATGACTTGTATAACTTAAGTGTAAAGTAGTTTAGTAACTAATGCTGTGAGGTTAGAAGGAATAGATACCAGTTATTAACGTCAGTCATTGAACCAAATTCTGTAATTAAATACAGACAGTCTGTGTTTAGAGCACCATATTGACTTGTGATGATTCAAAGTTGCGACGAATCAAGTATTAGCTGTTACATACACTGTTCAAGCTGTTACAGAATAAAAGAAATAAAATGTACAACAAATATAACATTGAAAATTCTTGTCTGTATTGTGTAAATTAATGTCAAAAACACCATGCTGTCTATACATATACCTCAGTGATACACATTCCAACTTAAGAAGATCCTTGCCCCCTTACTCAGTGGATGACCCAAGCATGGAGGTGGTGGTGGGCCTTTATCCCCAAAAGGCTATATTGTGGTATATCAGCTTCTGGTGAATGAGTGTGTGCTTTGACATGGCCATTCTCCCCTTACAAGAGTGATTGTGGCCATTATATATGCATGTATGTATAACTTATGATCATTCTGACTTTCTAGTTATTCATCAAATATCATCAATTTAAGTTAAGGATTAGTTGTACTAATGAAATTTCATAAATTATATCACACAATACCTTACTGTGATACAAAGCTTACATTAATAATTTCCGTAGTTTTTACTGGTGTTCAATTACAGAAGCTTAATGATATGTGTAAATCTCATCAGAACAATTATACACATGATTTGAGTCACCATATTCCTTGAAAATAGTTGCCTTCACAAATTGAAAGTGTGTATAAATGTGCCATGTAAGAATTTCATTTTTGATTGAGAAAAAATATTGTTATTTCCCAAATGCACAGTTTGATTAGTATATTTGTAAAGAAATTTTGTCTTTGAGCATAGGACTTTGAACTTTAACCTAACCTTACTTCTACTTTAGCTAATAAAATCTTAATTAATTTGTCATGAAATACATTTATAATTACGATACTCCCGGAGGAAGTTCACAATTATCTGATAAAGTAGTTATGACATGTTGGAATTTGGCGTGTCGTTCCTCGCTTCTGGCCGTGGCACCTTTGCTTCCGAAAAGGAACTTAAGATGAAACTCGCATCGAAACATGTCGAGGGTCAGGTCGTCAATGATACAAGAATCAGACAAAATGTGTTCGGCATTACGGCGATATAACGTTAGGTTTTCCATTATAGCCCTCGCTTCCTGAAGATGTGTGAAGAGCATCTGCAAACCATAATCTGCAGCTGTGTTTTCCCACTGGAGGACTGAAGATCCCTGTAATTATTAAAAAAAAAAGCTCAAGATCATTACCATGCATTGATATATATTTTCTCTAATATGTTTCCCCAGGTGTATAGTAATGAGCTTCTATATCTAATTTTCTGCTTCAGCCATATAATAAGGTAATTTAGTTGGGTTTATATAAAAACTTACGTATCTATTTCAGTAAGCCAAAGGAACTAACTCAAGAACTTCATATAAAATATATTGAGCTTTCACGTGGTGACATGGGTAGACAGATATTCAGATATTAAGAACATACTCATATATACAGCATTAATCCAAGAATGTACATAGCATTACTAAAGTAAGCTATCACCATGCTTTTTTGAAAACGTATTAATCCAAAAATCTACAAAGCAAAAACTAATACATTACTTACGTGCTTTTGGTTTAAATAGACGTCATCATCAAGGTCTCTCTCAAATAAAAGTATGAAAGGTAACATATGCGGAATAGAGGTATTAGGAGCTTGTGGATTTGTACACTCATTCATGGCTTTGAGGGTAGATCTTAATTTAGACTCGAATTTGAATGCAGAATCAGTATATTTCTGACGTACAGTATGCCAAGTATTGGTTAAACGCTGAACCTGCAACAAAGATACATAACAAATTTACATATGTGTGTGCCTTGGCTCGGACACCCCCTATTCCT
>JAXCGZ010000488.1:50000-55000 GCA_037179515.1 Halocaridina rubra | reverse complement strand
GTAAAACCGAATCCATCCATCCATTATAAGAGCTTTGAAAAGTTTATAGATGACGCGGGTCAAAGGGATTTCTCGCACCTGCTAACACTGTATACTAGAACGGGTAGATGTGAGAGGACTGCCATGTGATGAAGCGGTGTGGGTTTACCAGCTGCGGCTGTCGTTACTCACAACAGAAGATTCATGCCCACTTCCCACGTGGATGACCCAAGCAGAGTGGTGGGAGTGAATGGTGGTGACCCTTTATCCCCATGAAGCTGTGAAGACTGATTGAGGTATGATTGATTTTTGGTGAATGTGTGCTTTGACTCGACCATCCCTTATAAGAGGGTATGAGGCCACTGTTATGCATACACAAAGCTCATATTTTCCAGACATGATCATCTTGTAAATGACAGCATCTTTGTTCACAAACTCGATATCCAGAATTAGCTTGTTTGTGTCGCCATTTTGTCTCACGAATGGGGGTGGACACATAAATTGGAGCTGAAGGAATGAATTGGATGGTCAGGCACTTCCTAAAGACCTGCAGCAGGATCGAACACGGGAGAGTCACTTTTGGACTAGCGTGCCCTACCAATGAGCTGCAGCGGTCCCCGGACTTGGATATTAGTATATTCTTGCAATAACCTCTTGGTAGGTTAGTGGATATTATCTAGGATCAGGTAAAGATAAGTAACCCCAAAAAATATTACATAATCCCATAAACTGTTGGGTAAGGGTACTTAGGTTAGGTTAGCTTGGCCATTAACACTTACTATTCTAACCTAACCAAACAATTAACAGAGATATTTAATGTTCTGGAGTCCTTAATCGTTACCTGATCCATTTTCTCTGCCATGGAGCTAATTAAGGATAAGAAGAGTATTGCTAATTCCCTCATGGGCCTGGCTAGTACAGTGGTAACGTGCTGGCTTCGCATTCACGAGGTCGAGAGATCGGTTCCCGTCCAAGACCGAGAGTTTAAGCTGTTTACTGGCAGGTTACTGCTGTGGATGGGCACCACAGTGGGGGGTTGGGGCTTGCCCCGGTTGACGAATACCCACTGTATAATGGAAATAAAGGTTTATTATTATTATTATTATTATCATTATTATTATTATTATTATTATCATTATTATTATTATTATTATTATTATTATGTCATCGCTCCTATCAACTAAACAGCCCCTGTGACTACACTAATAGATGTGCGGAGTCACTTGTAGAAAAGTATCTCCATAAAACTGGGATTCGCTGAAGTCAATATTCCAGTCCCATGTTTTTTAAGTAAAATATAAAGTCTGCCTATACACACTGAAACATTTCAGGGATACTGTGAAGGGGATTTGGTTACACATCCTCAAGACTATTGATCACTGAAGCTTGTACTGAGAATGAAGCTCTCTCTCTCTCTCTCTCTCTCTCTCTCTCTCTCTCTCTCTCTCTCTCTCTCTCTCTCTCCTCTCTCTCTCTCTCTCTCTCCTCTCTCTCTCTCTCTCTCTCTCTCCTCTCTCTCTCTCTCCAAGGATTTACCTACTTTTTTTTTATGATCGTGACACTAGTCCAGGCCAAAAAAAATAAATAAATAAATATACCTTCATCGGGCCGGGGCACGAAGAAAATATAAAGAGAAACAGAGATTGGGGGTATTGTAACTTGTCAGATGTGAAGGGATAATAAGACATGTGTAATGAATATCTGAAAATATTCGGTATTGATGTAGGCATAGAAAGAGAACCGTAACTGAAGGAAGACTTACCATCGGACTGTCCTGGACAGTCTTAAGTCCACAAGACCCTTCAGCTGTAGTATCGCAACGGGCGGTTGTTGGTAATATAAACTCTCTCTCTCTCTCTCTCTCTCTCTCTCTCTCTCTCTCTCTCTCTCTCTCTCTCTCTCTTTCTCTCTCTCTCCAAGGGTTTAACTACAATTGGTAATATAAACTATCTTAATTTGATTGTAGTATATTCATAGGTTTCTAATTATCAACCAACTGAAATAAAAGTAAGACAGACTAATGGCGGATTTTAACAAAATTGAAAATTTGTCTGTAAGATTTGTTTGATTGTTTAACATTTAATTTTCCTTAGCTGATGTTATTACACGTGGGTGGGTGTGGGGGATTACCAGAGGATGAGGTGGTGTGGTTAAACCAGAAGATTATTGACCACTTACCCAGAAGATGACCTAAGCAGAGAGGATAGGGCGGAGAATAGTGGCACATCATCATCCCCTAAGGCAGTGATTCTTAACCAGGAGTGCTCGCACCCTTAGGGGGTGCGAGGCCGGTTTCTAAGGGGTGCGAGGATGCCTATGAATAATTAAAGCAAAATAATTTCATTTTTATTAATATGTACTCTGGATTTTTGTCATGAAAAAAAAAATGTAAGATATATGAATGATGATTAAATAAAAATAAAACGTGGTTTTGTTATTAATACACATCACATCAACTTTGCATTATTAGCATTTTTTTGTATTTCAGCAATCGGGGGGGGGGTGCGAGAACTGACTATTGATTTGAAAGGGTTGCATATACTGAAAAAGGTTAAGAACCCCTGCCCTATGGCCTAAGAGATTTTTTTTTTTTTTTTTTATTTATTCAGATAACTGTACATGGGGACATGTGCACATGGGCACTCCCAGTCATATTGCAGTTGATAACATTACAATCTATTTGGTTATGTATAAATAACATACTAATAGAATTTGCAATTAATTTTAAATATCATAGCAAGTAATTAATAATAAAATATAGTGTAATAATTGAAGAGTACTTGAAGAGTAATCATTGTGACAATATTTTCAATAGCCCTTGTTGATTTTTTTTTTTATTTATTCAGATAACTGTACATGGGGACATGTGCACATGGGCACTCCCAGTCATATTGCAGTTGATAACATTACAATCTATGTGGTTATGTATAAATAACATACTAATAGAATTTGCAATTAATTTAAAATATCATAGCAAGTAATTAATAATAAAATATAGTGTAATAATTGAAGAGTACTTGAAGAGTAACCATTGTGACAATATTTTCAATTCACTTTTCAACAGTACTACTGCAGACAATTTGAAGCAGATATAGAATAACAATTTTCAGGTTAGAATAATAAGTAGGTACATACATATATATATACACACACATACATACACACATATATATATATATATATATATATATATATATATATATATATATATATATATATATATATATATATATATATATATATATATATATATATATATATATATTATATATATATAAGAGAAGTGATCGAGGAATATTAGTGTCAGGTGATGTGTGCATTAATTTGGCCATCCCCCTACAAGGGGGATTCAGGCCATTGTAGTAAATGTGTGTGTATGTGTACCAAGTGTACAAATAAAAATAAGTTGTTTGTATCATGATAAAGGAATAATTTATAGTTCAAAAAGTGTCATAAGAATGTATCAGTGGAAGCAGTAACAGGACAGAATGTCGAAAGTCAAAGTGTCGAAAGAACCTAACCTAACCTAACCAAACCTAATCTCACCTTTTGATACTCTGACCTTTCGATATTTTGTCTTTCGGCACACTGTCTGTGCACGGTATCAGTGACATTTATCTTATAGTTCCCTTAAAGTGTCACTGATATCCCAAAAGGCAAATAAAGTAATGCAGCGATTCTCAACCTGGAGCCATCTTCCCCTTGAGGGCCACCATAAGCATTTAAAGGTGTCATGGCGACATTTTTTCCAAATTCTTAACGAGTTATTTAAAATTTCACAGGTCCAGTTCCAGTCTATGACACAGATAAGGGGGGGGGGGATGAGCTTGTTGAAAATTCTTGTGGGGCGAAAGGGGGTGAAAATGGTTGAGAACCAATGGTGTAATGGTTGGCAAACGGATGGAGGGGCTCAGTTATCCTCAAACAACAGAAGAACACTCAGGTCTTCATTTTTGTTTCAAGACTTACCAAAAGAGCTTACCTCTTGGTAAGAGTTGACTGAAGATTCAAAGGTCATATTTATTTCCTAGAGTTGCAGCTTTAACCAAGTTCAAAAGACAATTTTCCCATAATATTTTTACATAAAAATACTAGTACTCTTCTTCTTCGTCTACATCTTTTCCCCACTTTTATGTGGGGTCGATGTTTCTGGCCAGTTATCTGTACTGGCCATAGTTTGGTTTTGGCAACATTTTTATGGCCGGATGCCCTTCCTGCCGCCAACCCTGCCCATCTATCCGGGTTTGCGACCGGCACCAAGTTGGGGCTGGCTTGCCCCCCTCAGTAATCTCCCTTGTTTGAGGGAGAGCGAGTCAAAGCACACACACTGACCAAAACCAGACATACCTCGATCACTCCTCTTAGCTCCTTGGGGATGAATGGTTGCCACAAGTCCCCCCCCCCATCACCCTGCTTAGATCATCAACACGGTAAGTGAGTAAGGACTTTGTTCGTGAGGTTCGACAGCCGTGGCTGGTTTACCCCCCACTGCTTCATCACATGGCAACCCCCATACCCATCCATCAAAGTTATGATATTTTTGCATCTACTAAATAGAGGAACTTGTCTTAAGTTGACATATGTAAAACATGAACTAAGTTTTCAGATTGTAAGTCAAACACTCCCGAACACAATGGCTGGTTGTCTGTAAGCTGAAAACGTTCCGATTTTACGTCACGGACTCCCTTTTCTACCAAGGGCTAGGACGGTTGCCTTCTTGCGAAGGACTTGTAGTGGCAGATGTAATCCTTACCCTGAATGCATGCCCTTGCTAACCTCAGACCGTGACGGGGCGCGAACCCTCGACCTGACGCCTCAGAGTCGCGGACTCTACCGCTTGAGTCACGGTGATTACAAACACAAGGAAAAATAATGTTTTTTTTTTTTTAAATATGTTGATTGCACTCCCACTCTGTCCCATCCCCCAATATACTACAAATACATTTCACAGAATAATTAATGAAGGCAGCTGTAGTCTCCGTGGCAAATGGTAGCGTCTGCGACTCTGAGGCGGCAGGTCG
>JAXCGZ010000488.1:45000-47500 GCA_037179515.1 Halocaridina rubra | reverse complement strand
TATAAACATAAAAACTATTTCCCCTTTGTTTATAAAAATAATAACTAGTTCCCCTTTGTTATAAAAATAAAACTAGTTCCCCTTTATAATATTCAAAACTAGTTCCCCTTTAGTTTATAAAAATAAAAACTAGTTCCCCTTTGTTTATAATAATAATAATAACTAGTTCCCCTTTGTTTATAAAAATAAAAGCTAGTTACCTTTTGTTTATTAAAATAATAACTAGTTCCCCTTTATGAAAATAAAAACTAGTTCCCCTTTGTTTATAAAATAAAAACTAGTTTGTTTATAAACATAAAAACTATTTCCCCATTGTTTATAAAATAATAACTAGTTCCCCTTTGTTTATAAAAATAAAACTAGTTCCCCTTTATAATATTCAAAACTAGTTCCCCTTTAGTTTATGAAAATAAAAACTAGTTCCCCTTTGTTTATAATAATAATAATAATAATAATAATAACTAGTTCCCCTTTGTTTATAAAAAATAAAAACTAGTTCCCCTTTGTTTATAAAAATAAAAACTAGTTCCTCTTTGTTTATAAATATAAAAACTAGTTCCCCTTTTTTTCAGCAGAGCCACAGTACCTCGTGTTTCAAAGTGATATATATACACGTGGTTCAGCTTTATACTTATGAGAAATGCACACCAATTTTTTCCCTGAAAACTATGAATATTATTAGCATTAACAATATCCACGCTTAGCAAAGTACATAATAATCTATTTGTACACTAAGTTTCGTTTTTACAAAGTGCTGTAAATATTCCAAACAAGATTCAATCTGCTGTCACCACTTAAGTGTCCCAAAATCACAGTTTCAGAGCCACGTGCAAGAATGTTTCAAGTGATGGTAAATCTAATTCCTTCAACCTTTTAACCGTATCTGATGTCTTGCATTTACGGTATCACAGTCACGTATATGGGTCCTCCATGACCATTCCACCCATCCGTGGGTGGAGAAAAAAAAAAGTCACGTATTGATACAGATTTCGGATCTTGTAAAGAAGTTTAACCTCAGGTTGCAATAAAGTTATTCAACTCCATAAGTCAAGTAACTTAACCTAACCTAACAATTTACAAGTATGGTATTCTAGGTTTACACTGTTTAAGAAATTGGGCCAAAGTTTTCATTGGAGTTGACGGCCCAGAAAGTTTCTGTGAGAACGATAATTTTTTTCAGAAGAAAGATATTGGAAAGAAAATTAAAAATAAGAATAGTGATTGATGAATATACTCAAGAATGGTGGTGAATCACGTAAGTAGTCACCGTGACTCTGAGGCGTCAGGTCGAGGGTTCGCGCCCCGTCACGATCTAAGGTAACCAAGGGCATGCACTCAGGGTAACGATTACATCTGCCAAAACAAGTCCTTCGCAAGAAGGCAATCGTCCTAGCCCTTGGTTGAAAAGGGAGTACGTGACGTTAAGCCGGTGGTGAATCACGTAACTTTTGGACATTGTAAGTAGGATCGTCACTTGTTCGAATATTATCATCCCTTTACATATGATAGATCACAACTCTCCTCTATCTGTATTCTTGAGAGTCTTCTTGGTGGCCATACCCGATAAGGATAGTTTTCTTTGCCTGTCCCTTTGTCACACTCATATAAAAAGTACAATATAAGTACAGACTTGAATCGGTTTAAAGCTTTTCGAATAAAATTTCTGCCTTGTCCTTAACCTTTTTCTTTTCCTTAGTCTTGGTATTTTCTCGTGCCCGGGCCTTTATTGATGAGGGCAGTTTCTGCCTGTCCCGGTGACACTCATATAAAAAAAAAATAAACTGACCATTGAAACAATCGTAGCAGAAAAAAAAAAGACACGTGTTGGGGGAACCAACCTGCATCAACTTTCCGAATAAAGTTGAATGGGACAGCAATTGGTTCAAAAGAAACTCGGGTTGAGAGAGGCGATATTCGTATCGCTTTAGTTTGTAAAATCGACCATAACTGCCTGAGGGAGCTCTAGTTTACAGTGAGGGGAGGATGGCGAAGATGTTGCTAGAGGCGGGAATCACTTTGATTTTATAACATCAATCGCCCCTATTTTCCTGTGTCCTTTGCCAATCTCAACTTTTGTGATGGTGAGTTTAAAATTTCAGGAAAACGACGGTTTTGATAAAGTTACTTTGGGTAAAAAAGAAAAAAAACGGAGATATTCT
This sequence comes from Halocaridina rubra, assembly GCA_037179515.1. Classification (NCBI taxonomy): domain Eukaryota; kingdom Metazoa; phylum Arthropoda; class Malacostraca; order Decapoda; family Atyidae; genus Halocaridina; species Halocaridina rubra. The sequence goes on along the minus strand of JAXCGZ010000488.1, from coordinate 45,341 downwards.
AGGAAGTTGAGTGGGGAACATTTGCTTATATAAGAACTTTTTTTTTTCTTATGAACAACATGAAACAGAGATAGTTCATATTTAAAATGACATTTTCTTCTAATTATTATCTAAATATATTAAATATTTTAAATATATTAAAATATAAACTTCATTTTCATTACTCTATCATTAATATGTTCAGCAATTAGCATTTCTTAAGAATATATTTTCATCTATTCTTTATTTAATAACTTATATATATATATATATATATATATATATATATATATATATATATATATATATATATATATATATATATATATATATATATATATATATATATATATATATAAATA
>JAXCGZ010000488.1:0-40000 GCA_037179515.1 Halocaridina rubra | reverse complement strand
AAAGTAATATAAGCATCAATACATATAATAAAAGAAAAGATAACTTTTACTTTCATACCCATATTTATATGGGGAGAGAGAGAGAGAGAGAGAGAGAGAGGAGAGAGAGAGAGAGAGAGAGAGAGAGAGAGAGAGAGAGAGAGAGAGAGAGAGAGAGAGAGAGAGAGAGAGAGAGAGAGACTACTTTGACAATCATTTTGCAAAAAGTGAAAACTTATATTAAACTTATGGCAAAAAAAAGTTAGGGAATTCTCACAGTTTTGAACATTAGAGCAAAGGTATTGCAGAAAATGTCAACTTTTCCACTTACCAAAACTTTCCTGCGATAGATTTATTAAAGGGACGATAAATCCTCTTGGATTTCCCTCTTTCTGTTCATGACTGTTTACGCTGTGTTAAACTGAAAAATAAAATAAAAAAAATTATAAGCAACCTATGGAAACTTCTTCTTCGTCTACATCTTCTCCCACTTTTATGTGGGGTCGATGTTTCTGGCCAGTGTTCTCCATATGGAGCAACCTATGGAAACATGAGACACATTTAAGCTTTTAGTGATAAAATATATAATTTCTTTATAATTTCTTTATTCCTTCTTATTATTATTATTATTATTATTATTATTATTATTATTACTCTCTCTCTCTCTCTCTCTCTCTCTCTCTCTCTCTTTTATTTATATATCAACACGAACATATAGGTTTTCTACTACTACTACTACTACTGCTACTGCTACTGCTACTACTACTACTACTACTACTACTACTACTACTACTACTACTACTACTACTACTACTACTAATAATAATAATAATAATAATAATAATAATAATAATATATAACAATAATAATAATAATAATAATAATAATAATAAGAGAGTACAGTTATATTAGTGCTGCTAAAAATGAAATATTATTATTATTATTATTATTATTATTATTATTATTATTATTATTTATTATTATTATTATTATTATTATTATTATTATTATTATTATTATTATTATTTTTATTATTATTACTATTATTATTAACATTATTATTATCATTATTGTTACTATTACATATATTATTCATAGTCAATTCAATGTAGCCATATAAACCACCGAATATGGATATCAACTCTCAACACCACCTCCAGTTTCTTAAGCAACATCTGTCAGTACTGAATGAAATTGCTTGCAACGCTGTTCACTTTATTAAATCCATTAGGTAGGAGCTTGTCAGCAATATCGGGCCTTAGGCCGCTTTCACACCAAAGTGGAACGTCGCACGTGGCATGCCACGTGCGACGTCCCACTTTGGTGTGAAAGCGGCCTAAGGCCTGATATTGCTGACAAACTCCTACCTTGGCACATGGGACGTGTCACGCCACCTCTATGTGAAAGGTTTTATATCTTTCCGGAAGTTCATTTTCAACTGGCGTGCCACGTGGCATGCCACATGCGACGTCCCACTTTGCTGTGAAAGCGGCCTTATGTCTAAAACAAGAATTTAGAGGTGAAGCAAGGCAAATCTGACACTACACTTCGTCGGTGTAATGCCAGGCATTTAATCCTGGCCCTCCTAACTAACTATTCAATTTACTGGAGTGTCAGAAACAGGTTCTCCAGCTGGTATGATCAAGGGAGATCTCTGGACCTATTTGAGGGAGCTTTCTCAAGCGAATTTATATAACTGATGTAGTTTCTGCATATAAAACTAATTGCTTCCACTCATCACACATCTATAAACTGATATAATTGGGCTTTATACACGTGTAAGCGTTGGTAGTCACCGTGTCTCAAGCGGTAGCGTCCGCGACTTTGAGGCTTCAGGTCGAGGGTTCGCGCCCCGTCACTGTCTGAGGTTAGGATGGGCATGCATTCAGGGTAACGATTACATCTGTCAAAACAAGTCCTTCGCAAGAAGGCAACCGTCTTAGCCCTTGGTAGAAAAGGGAGTCCGTGACGTAAAACCGGAACACGTGTAAGCTTTGCGAAAATTAAAATTGAACAAAAGGCTTAATCAATACCAAAGGCTTTGTTGACGCTATAAAGGGGGGTTTACATGGTCAAACGGTTCGTCGAACGAGGTTCGACAGACAAGTGTTTGAAGTGATGTTCGAACGTGTGAACGGGGTATTTGGTTGTTGAACACGGAACGTGTTCGACAACCAAATACCCCGTTCACACGTTCGAACATCACTTCAAACACCTGTCTGTCGAACCGCGTTCGACGAACCGTTTGACCGTGTAAACCCCCCTTAAGCGGAGGGACATATGGTAAGGTTTGTGTAATACACCATTACTGTTCTTTAGCATATACTGGAAGGCTGTAACACAGTACAAAATGGTAGCATTTACAAAGGTGCATTTAATTAATTACTTTTTTAATTCATACATACATACATACATACATACATACATACATACATACATACATACATACATACATACATACATACATACATACATACATACATACATACATACATACATACATACATACATACATACATACATACATACATACATACATACATACATACATACATACATACATACATACATACATACATACATACATACATACATACATACATACATACATACATACATACATACATACATACATACATACATACATACATACATACATACATACATACATACATACATACATACATACATACATACATACATACATACATACATACATACATACATACATACATACATACATACATACATACATACATACATACATACATACATACATACATACATACATACATACATACATACATACATACATACATACATACATACATACATACATACATACATACATACATACATACATACATACATACATACATACATACATACATACATACATACATACATACATACATACATACATACATACATACATACATACATACATACATACATACATACATACATACATACATACATACATACATACATACATACATACATAGAGAGAGAGAGAGAGAGAGAGAGAGAGAGAGAGAGAGAGAGAGAGAGAGAGAGAGAGAGAGAGAGAGAGAGAGAGAGATGCTCCTCCTCAAACTTCCTTAACAAAGAACTTTCCCAAGAGATACTTCCAGTCTCTTCTCGCTTCCCCCCCAAAAAAAAAAAAAAATTCTCTCTGGTGCTACATAATTATTATAATTTTTTTTAATCAAAGTAATAAAAAATAAAAAATTTAATCAAAGTAAAAAAAAAAACATTACTTCCATAAACCCCAATTTCTAAATTCACTAAAAACGAAAAGTATCACAATAAATGAATAAATATTTGGGATCAACTTCTCACTCTCTAACATCAAATATCTATTTTATCCTTTCATTATCTATTTTGATTACCAATTTAGCAGGAGGGTTTGCCCCTCTCTTTCTATCTCTTTCCCCTCCAATTCCCATACATCCTTAATCCCCTCCCCTTTTCCCCCTCCTATCATATCCCATCCTAAGTCAAGTTGATTACCTACACAATAAAAAAAAAATCCTAAATTTTTCATTTACCAAAAGTTATTTTATAACACAATGAAGTAATTTTCCTTCTCACCCTATTCGCCTACAAAGCACATCATTTTTCCAGGCATTGTCTGGGCTGATTATGTTATAATTAAATGCAAATAAGATTAAGATTTCAAAGTGAGACGTTGTTTTATCCCAACACCTTAAGGACATGATTAACATATTATAATTATTATTATTATTATTATCATTATTATTATCATTTTTATTATTATTATTATTATTATTATTATTATTATTATTATTATTATTATTATTATCGTCATTATAATAATGATAACAATAATAATAATAATAATAATAATAATAATAATAATAATAATAATAATAATAATAATAATAATAATTATAATAATAATAATTATAATAATAATAATAATAATAATAATAATAATAATAATAATAATAATAATAATAATGATAACAACAGCAACAATAATAATAATAATAATAATAATAATAATAATAATAATAATAATAATAATAATAATAATTTTAATAGAGGGGCATACACATTAAGGACACCACTATCCAATCCTTATTTTCTTATCGCCTTATGGTTACAACTGAAAAAATCCGTATAAGCTACCATGGAAATATGAATTCGGGGCCTCCTAGGTTAGCTCCAGTGCTTTATCAGTGAAATAATACAAATAGCCTTGTCAATCAGACATACTGTGTGCTACTGTTCCTGTCATTCTTTGATGTCAATATCTATCTATCGATATACGTTCTGGTTTTACGTCACGGACTCCCTTTTCTACCAGGGGCTAGGACGGTTGCCTTCTTGCAAAGGACTTCTTTTGGCAGATGTAATCGTTACCCTGAGTGCATGCCCTTGCTAACCTCAGACCGTGACGGGATGCGAACTCTCGACCTGACGCCTCAGAGTCGCGGACGCTACCGCTTGAGCCACGGTGACTACTTCTATCTATCGATATACAAAATCCATAATTCCCCTCTATGAGGGGAGTGGCTGGGTCAAATAAGAAACTTGACTCTTTGAGGGAGGAAAATACAAAGGATGAGACTCCCAGTCTCCTCACTCCGCACCAGTAAGTGACTTTTACGACACGCTGGGGAACACGGAAGTATTCTTGCCAACCTTCCCGTCTCAGTATGCAGCCCTGAAGCTTTCCACGTTTTAATCATGTCGTTATTTAGTCTGCACCAATGTTTCTTTAACGTTTTATGTCACAACTAGTCCTCATGTGGGGATGGACAAAGACGGACTGAGGTTGGGGAGTTAAGGCTGGATGCCCTTCCTAACGACCAGCCGCGGGCTCGGACATGAGTCTCTCACCTCCCGAATCTAGCACTCTCCCACTTCGGTGGTCCCTGTATATGCCAACAGCATCTACCGTTACTCGTTGGACACACATCCAAATACTGACTAGACCCAAAGGGGTATCACCTCTCTGATCGAACGACAAACCGTTAGCAGCCAGCCTGCACCAATCGTGTCCTGTTAATAACGCCAATTAAATATGTGGTTCTTAACCTGGACAATAGCGCCCCTGGTGGACGTTGGGCTTGATGAAGGTGGCGGTAAGTTCTTGGGGGCGCTGGGAGGGGGGTAAGCTAGCTTAAATTATGTTTTTACTTAAATAGCAATTACACTATACATAACAGGGCTGTTATATTTATTTAAATAAAGCAAAAGCTAAACATTGAAGAGGAAATACATATTGAAAAAGATTACGTTTAAAATAATGCACACCATTACTTTCGATAAAAAAAAAATTAAAAAAAAATTTCTGGCCATAGAATAAAATATATTTCTACTCTGCTTCTGGTATCATCAAGGCAAGAAGAAGAACGTTCGAAAATGTATTATGAAACGCGTAAGCTGGCAAAACTATGAGAAAGTTGCCATTTACCAATTAATTTTTTATTTTATTCATTAATTCATAATGCCAAAAAAAAAAAAGAATTATGTATAAGCAGATGTTCTTGCAAATAAAAAAAAATAAATTCCAGAGTTGTAACAATCGTAATGTTTTGAAAAATATGAGTAAAACGTAACATGTTTACGAAAATAACCAATTCGGCAACCCTTCCCCGGCAACACCTGGATATTTCAGTCATGCTTATCTACTTTTGTGAACGTGATCTTTCGTTATTTTGAGTGACAATTATGCATACACACATACATATACCTTGGCTGTTTCCCCCTTTAATTGGGGGGTAGCCGACATCAAAAAAGGAAAACAGTTTGGGGAGAAGTTATTCTCCTCCCCCTCTTCTTTGACGTCTCACAGGAGGTTGATACAAGGGGGGGGGATTCCTAGCCCCCCCGCCCCGTCCACTTTTAGTCGCCTTTTACGACACGCAGGGAATACGGTGAGGCTATTCTTTGATATTATGCCCGCCCCACAGGGCACAGGATATATATATATATATATATATATATATATATATATATATATATATATATATATATATATATATATATATATATATATATATATATATATATATATATATATATATATAAGTTTATATTCACTGCACCATACGTAATTGTATATTTTTTTTTTTGAGACTTAATATTTATATTCTCAACTGCATCTTTACAAGGTAAGACCCAACCTCTGGTGGGTGGCCCATTCAAGAATCCACTGGGGGAACAAATCAATCTCAACTTAGTGCCGGTTCCAAGCCCAGATCACGGTAAGCGTCGGTGCCAGGAAGAGCATGCGGCCGTAAAATTAAGCTATACCAACACAAGCTCCAACAGGGTAGTGCAAACAGCGACCCAATAAAACATAGGGAAAATGCTGCTGGGATGGAAGTAGCAGCTCACCTAGGAGGTCCATAGATAAATAAATAAATAAAACAGTCTATTTATAATATATTAACAAATTTATAAAAATCTATCAATATATAAGGCGTCTATTCAATATTAAGCTAATTGTCTTAATTTTGAAGCATATTTAAAAGCATTTACAAAAATATCAAGCAATGTTCATGAAAGAATGACATCCCCCCAAAAATATCAATAAATTGATCTTTCGTTATTTTGAGTGACAATTATATTAAATTATATGTTGGAATGGGCCTTTAAGAAAAAAAAATATGGTGAATGGAAAGAGTGTCGTCAATACTTAGATATGGATTCATGCCATCCATTAATAATGAGCAAATGCCAATGTGCTTTTGATGTGTGGAAAAAAAAAAGTTCTCAAATGACCAATGAAGCTTTCAAGAATGGTATTGAGTCAAAGAGGTGACTTACGACCACGATTAATTAACATTGAACCTGACAGTGAAAATCTCGCAAGATCTCATCAAGTACTTGGCAGCCATTTAGTCTCAATTAAGGTAAATTAACAATTTTAGACATTATTCATACTTTTGTCTGGTAGTCACCGTGGCTCAAGCGGTAGCGTCCGCGACTCTCAGGCGTCAGGTCGAGGGTTCGCGCCCCGTCACGGTCTGAGGTTAGCAAGGGCATGCACTCAGGGTACCGTTTACATCTGCCAAAACAAGTCCTTCGCAAGAAGGCAACCGTCCTAGCCCTTTTTAGAAAAGGGAGTCCGTGACGTAAAACCGGAACATTTATACTTTTATCTACGTCCATATCCATATACCAAAACCATATTTCCCCTTATAAGGGGGGTGGCTGAGTCAAAGAAAATACCCTGACTCTTTGGGAAAGAAAATACAGAAGAGGGGATTCCCAGTCCCCTCGCTCCGCCCCATTTAGTCGACTTTTATACAGAAGAGGGGATTCCCAGTCCCCTCGCTCCGCCCCATTTAGTCGACTTTTACGACAGGCAGGGGAACACGGAGGAAGTATTCTTACCCCCCTCCCTTAGGGGGATTTATCTACGTAATTTTCAAATCTTTTAATCTTCATTTATTCACATTTCCTGCTTTCTCAAATGAAGGAGGGGGGGGGGGTCGTTGGGTTATGCAACTAATTGAAAGTGGGCGCTACACATAAAAAGGTTAAGAACCACTGATTTAAATTATCTAATCCCAATGATAAAGTCTTCCATTTTTTTTTTGGGGGGGTAAGAACGTGATATGTTTGAGCTGAGATTGCGATAATATTAACAAGTTACATAGGGTCACTGAATAATGAAGCCACAACATTTACTAGCATAAATTTGGGTAAATCAGGAAGAGTCTAGAATTCAGGGGGTCACGGTGGCTCAGTGGCATAGTGACCGAGTCAGGGGTTCAATTTCACCGCGGGGAATAGGGGAGGGCATCCAACTCTATCCCCATAGCTCCTATGTCTGTGTCCACCCCTAATCAAACGGGAAATAATTGTGACTAAAACTGTGCGTTACATTGTGTTCTCAAATTCTCTTAAGGCCACGTATACACTCAGGGTAACGATTACATCTGCCAAAACAAGTCCTTCGTAAGAAGGCAACCGTCCTAGCCCTTGGTAGAAAAAGGAGTTCGTGACGTAAAACCGAATTCAATTCAATGTAGTAGGTTGGCCCATGGCACCAACCGCCCGTTGCAATACTACACCTGAAGGGGCTATTGGACTTAAATAAGACTGTCCAGGAGAGTTCGATGGTAAGTCTTTCTTCAGTTACGGTTCTTTTTCTATGCCTACATCAACACCGAATATTCTTGGATATTCGTTATACATGTCTTATTATCTCTTCACATCTGACAAGTCACAATACACTCCCGATCTCTGGTACTCTCTATGTTTTCTTCGTGCCCAGGCCCGATGAGAGTAGATTTATTTATTTTTTTTTTTGGCTCGTCCTGGTGTTATAATCAATAAAAAAAAGAGGTCATTCTGTAATGAGTGCATGACACACACAAATACATAGGTCATTCCAATACACAACAAGAACGGCTAACAGTCATACAATTGGTGTTAATTTTCGTCACTTTTTTTTTATATATATATCAGCAGTGACTTCATCTCCATTAGTGATCATTGGATTTAATTAAGCAAGAAAGAGAAAAATAATAATTTAATGAGAATACCGGAAGCGTTAATGATCTTTTAATGAAGATAAATTCCTCCACAATTAATTTCAATTTAACTCTCCACTTTCACTGGTCCCGTCAAAGGACATGGATATGTCAGTAAAAAAAAAAATCCTTTCTACCCTTTATTTATTTTCCTCTGTATTCTTTTTCATTTCCATTTTCTTAACTCAAAACACTGTATGCACCAAATGTGTAGTCACCGTGGCTCAAGCGGTAGCGTCCGCGACTCTGAGGTGTCAGGTCGAGGGTTCGCGCCCCGTTACGGTCTGAGGTTAGCAAGGGCATGAACTCAGGGTAAGGATTACATATGCCAAAACAAGTCCTTCGCAAGAAGACAACCGTCCTAGCCCTTGGTAGAAAAGGGAGTCCGTGACGTAAAACCGGAACTGAAAACACCAAATGTACTCCATATGAGACGAGTGAAGGGACATCATCAGTTTATATCAACCCTGACAACTAGTTTCCTAACTATTACGTAAGTAATTAGAGGGCTGTCCATCATCAGACGGAAAAAAAAACCTAACGGTTATATACACTAAATATACAATTTCAAGGCTTCTATGTAGGCCTATTTTGTATTAAGAAAACAATGGAGATGATTATAGATTTTGATGATTTATATAGCATATAACTACTTTCTGTATACACTTAATTATAAGAAAACTATATTTTGTGTCAATAGTTCCCATCCTGATGAGGGCTGACAAAGGACAAGTACGACAAGTATCACTAAGTACAAAATAGAACCGACCAGAAGATGGGAAGGTACCGGCTTGGGGCTCTTTTCCGAAACTACAATTAGGTAATTAGACAGGTTAGACCTGGTGAATTATGATTAGATGATTCATTAATAATTATATATATATATATATATATATATATATATATATATTATATATATATATATATATATTGAATCAGAGACGGAAGAATAATCTAGAGATTTAATAAGAAATTATTGTTGACGACACGTCCCAACATGTCTGCCACGTGACAACCTGGTTCCTGATATGTCACACAGTGTTGGCGTTGCCAGGGTTGTCTTTTAAGGACAGTTTGTCCTCTTTTAATACAAAGAAATAGTCTTATATATATATATATATATATATATATATATATATATATATATATATATATATATATATATATATATATATATATATATATATATATATATATATATATATATATATATATTTATATTATCATACGTCTGGCATCCCTACCAGACTCATACATATCTCGCTCGCTTTCCGGCTTTCCGAAGACAGAACGAAAATGGACTGAGTTTCGTTGAAATTTTTTATATAATAAATATCTTCTGTGTATATTTTATTGGCATGTGCGTATATGTCATGCTGTTGACGCAATACTTTCGGTAAAAGACGATGAGATTTTGCGTATTTTCCAAGTGAAAATGTATATGAGGGAAATTGCCGAATAGAATACTGAATGACCAAGTTCACGTGAACTTAATTTTTTTTTTCTTTTTGGTATTTTTGATATTTTTTCCTTTCCATTTGCATTTTGTTAAATGCCACAAATTCGTCATATTGAGTTAATTTAGTTCATTTTGTTTATTTATATTTTGTTTTAAATTCTTCACCATTTAAAATTTTAATTTTATTTTAAACTAAGGAAGAATTTTCCACAATATTTTTTGCATTTATGAATTAAAAATAATCAAATATTCATCCAAATTTTTTTTCATAGGTTCATTAAACAAAATTTTTAATCTTTAATAAAAACCAAATTTGGTTAATTGATGCCAATTCTTAGAAATACTATAAAATTAGTAAAATTTTACGAATTATAGGACTATTAGGATGACGAGGGAAAATTGGCTTATAATATAATTAAAATTTAATGAATTATAGGAGTATTAAAGTACCTGGACCTTTTGGTGAACTGGGACCTGAATTAACACAAAATATTAAATTATTTAAACAATATAGTAAAAAACCTAACCTAACCTAACCGAAAAATTGGAACTTTTAAAAATGTCAGGTCTTAATTCTTCAATGTACCTCATTTTAAAAGTGAATAAATTTTTAAATTCTTGTTTTTACAACGGAATCAATCCAGCACTAATTCCCCATAGGGTCGAGTTGGAGAAGCGGAGTTGTAAACACCGTTTTGAAAGCGCTGTATATTTCTTCGTTATTTCAGTGAAATAGAACGTTTTGGAACTTTATTTTTTGAGACATTAGGCTTAATGTGACAGTGATTGATTTGTGCTTATAAGTGTTTGTATATAGTGCACAGTCTTAGATTTATAAGCATAAATTTTTGTGGGCGGTACCCTTGGGGTATGGGCGAAAAGAGAACATGCCCGAGGACTATTCTTGCGTCATAAACAGCCTGATGTAAGATGAGTTCTTTTTCTCCGCCTATTAGGAGACAGGACTCCATAGGGCTCTTTTTTTCATTTAGCCCTGATTATAGCGCAGTGTGTAATGTAATTTTTGAAGTATTGAAAATTAAGCATGATGATATAGTTGGATTTCAGCAGATAAGCAAGGCAAAGTATGTCTTAAAATTTAGTAAATCGTACATCTTTCAAGCTTTTTGTGATCAGTACGATGAGAAAGATGTCGATGTTGGTAATGGCAAAACGGTAAAAATCATTAATTTTAGTAGACAATATACTTATATATCCATTCGCTATGCACCATTTGATATGGATAATGCAATTTTGGAGAGAATTCTTGAGAATTATGGAAAAGTTTATGGAATCAGATTAAACCGGTTTGCATACGGAAAGGCTGAGGGACTTCTAAATGGTATACGAACAGCTAGGATGGAATTGAAGAGGAGTGTACCCTCCTCATTAAATATTCACGGTCATAATATCGTATTCTACTATAATGGACAGCAGAAAACTTGCTTTAAATGTGGCAGGGAGAATCACATGGCCGCTGATTGTTACTTTGAATTAGATGACAGGATAAATATATATAATACTACAGATTTTCCTGATATTCAAAGGAAAAAGAATAGTGCACAAGACGTAGAGGAAAATAAGAGGACTGGACACACCATTCAAGAGGTAAATGCTAATAAAGATAACTCTACAGGGAATTTAGAGGAGGGAAGAGCAGACAATGAAACAAAGGATGGAGATAACAAACAAAAAACAAAGGAGCCGCTAGTACAAGAAATACAATTAGCCAGTGGAATATGTACAGATGAAAGTGAATGCACAGATGAAAATGAAGAGGAAAGGACACACATTAGTAGCAGTCAAGAGGAACCATTCCCAAATGATGATCAATCTCTTAACAAGAGGAAAGAGGATGTACCCTTGGAAACGGGTGTAACAACGGTGGAAGTGCATAGGACTGCAGATAAAGATATGGATCAAGGAACTTTTTCTCAATTAAGCGTAAATGAAGAGGACAAAGAAGTGTGTAATGCCCTAGATAAGGTTATAAAAGAAGACATACTTGAAGATAATGAGATAACGGAAATAAATAAAGAAACAACGGATAAAGATGGCGAATCGTCAAGCACTGAAACCGGTGAAGAAACATTTTCTGAAGGAATGTCGATAAGTGAGGAGTGTAAGGAAGAACAGTGGTTTGTTAAAGTAAAAAAAGGAGGTAAACTCAAAATAAAAAAGAATAAGAAGTTGGAAATTAGTAATGTTAAGAAACGAAAATTGGCAAGGTAATGTTTCTTTTTTTTATCACATTATATTCTCTTTTATATATATTTTTTTTCATGGCTCTGACTGTTTGTACGCTAAATATCAATGGTTTGAATGACGATAGGAAAGAATTAAAATTAATTTCTCTTGCTAATCTTTATAAACTAGACATAATAATGTTGCAAGAACATAACATTAAGGCAGGAAATTCATTATATCATATAGAGCAATATTATGAAGTATTTATAAATCCAACTACTTATTTAAAAGGAGGTGTTGCAATATTGATCAGTAAACGATTGTCTCCTATAACTGTTATAAAACAAGAGATGGACTATGAAGGTAGAATACTAAGCTTAAAGATAAAAACTGGTGGTAAGGAAATTCATTTACTTAATGTTTATGCCCCATCGGGCTCGAATAAGAAAAGAGAGAGAGAAGATTTTTTTGATAGATTATTATATTATTTAAGACTAAATATAGATGACACAATTTTTGCAGGGGATTTTAATAGTGTAACTCATGTAAAAGATGTTAGTTCTTTGGATAAAACTGTAATATCAAAAAAATTTTGTGAATTACTTAAAGGGACTGGTTTTAGAGATGCTGCAAGTATCAATTATGTAACAGATTATACATATATTAAGACAAATTATGCATCCCGTATTGATAGAATATATGTTAAAAGTCTGTTTAATCATATAAATTCATGTAAAACAGTACCTATAGCATTTTCAGATCATTGTATGGTAATTACTGGTATCAACTTTTTGTCAACTAATAAAGGTAAAGGTACGTGGAAATTAAATGTCAGCATTCTAAATAGAGAGGATGTAAAAGAAAATTTTAGCGTACTATGGCAGTTCTTAAAAGGAGAGCAGTATAAGTTTAATAACTTGATCAAGTGGTGGATTTATTGCAAGGAGAAAATTAAAAGTTTTTTTGTTAAAATGTCAAAAAAAAATCTTAGCAGAAAAATATGGGCTGATAAACTTACTACAATGTAGGTTAAAAGAATTATACCAAAAGGCTAATGGAGGAATTATAGACTTTGATATAATACATTCAGTGAAAAATAAAATAGAAAGGATTCAGAATGAAATATGTGAAGGAGTGAAAATAAGGGCTAGAATGAAAGATAAAATTGAAGGAGAGAAAATGTCTCCATATTTATTAAAGAAAGAGAAAGTCAATAGAAATAATAAGATAATGCAGAATATAAAAGGCGTCAATGGACAGATATTGAATAATACTAAAGCAATTTTAACTCATGCTAAAGATTTTTATGGGAACTTGTATGATAAGGTGGAAGGTGACTGTCAGTTACAAGATATGTTACTGGATTTATGTTGTAATAAATTAAATGATATTGACGTTAACGATTTAATTGGTAATATTAGTATGTTAGAATTAGGGAATGTGATTAAAGATATGGGTACAGGGAAAGCGCCAGGAATAGATGGATTACCATCAGAATTTTACAAAGAATTTTGGAAAATAATTAGAAATGATTTTTTTGAAGTGATAAAACATATATTGGACAGACAGGAACTTTCGAACTTACAAAATGAGGGCATAATAATATTATTGAGTAAGGGAAGTGAAGATCAAACACTGAGTGGATGGAGACCAATTTCACTCTTGAATGTAGACTATAAAATCATTGCTAAGTTTTTGGCCAACAGATTAAAGACGGTAATGAATAAATTGATCTCTGTTGAACAGTTTTGCAGTGTTAAAGGTAGATCAATAGTGCACTGCAATAATAATATTAGAGACATTATTCATTATACTTATAAAAATAATTATGCAATGGCCATTATGAAGTTAGATTGGAATACAGCATTTGATACTGTTCACCACGATTTTTTGTTTAAAATTATGAATAAGTTAGGAATTCCAGATTTGTATATTAGTTGGATGAAAATGTTATATAAAGATTGTTGCAGTCGGTTGAGTATTAATGGAATGTTGAGTGATGTTTTTCCAATTATGAGATCTGTGAGACAAGGATGTCCACTGTCAATGATGTTATATGTAATTTACCAAGAACCTCTCTTTTTAGGTATTAAGAATAATAAAAGAATAATATCACCACAGCTTCCAAATGGATGGAAAATTTGCATGCAAGGATTTGCAGATGATTCATCTGTGTTTGTATCAACAGAGGAATCTATAGTGGAGGTTTTTAAGGAAATACATTTATTTGAAAAAGCAAGTGGTGCCCTTTTAAATAGAGATAAAAGTAGTATAACTGGGATAGGGAAATGGCATGGTAAAAATGACTGGCCTCTTCGTTGGCTTAAAACAGAATATAATCTAAAGATATTGGGAATTTCTTATTGTGAAGACGAAAAGATGACTATGGAAATGAATTGGAATATAATAATAGAAAAAATAGAGAAACGGATCAGTATGCTTGCCCAAAGGTATCTTACAATTTTTCAGAAGGCAATAATTGTGAATTGTATTTTATTATCGAAAGTATGGTATGTAGCCCATACACTTCCATTAAGCAAGAGATTTGCACAAAAAGTAAATGTTTTAATATTCAGGTATCTTTGGAGGGGAAGCTATCATCCCATCCGTAGAGCTACCTTGCTTTTGCCTAAAAGTGAAGGGGGTCTTGGTATAGTAGATGTTTTTAATAAAGCTGCTGCAATTCTTACAGCTACTAGCCTTAAAGAAACTTTGGAAGGAAGACTATTAAATATTTATTATTGTAGCATAAGACTAAGCTATTTAGTAAACACAAATAAGTATCCAGATGTATCATATATATGTCCCATGTTTTACTCTGGTGTAGTGGAAAACATAAGAAAAATGTGTAAACATGCTAAATTTCCTCATATAAAAAGCAAAGACATATATTCTGTTATATTTGTTAAGTCACAGCCATTAGTAGAGAAAGATTATCCTTTGCTACAGTGGAGTAATATATGGAAAAATGTTAATCATCCAGTGGTTGGTTTAAGGGAGAGAGAATTTATATTTAAATATTTACATGAAAAATTACCCACAAATAAACATTTAGAAATGTTAGGAATTAAGAATAATGGAAATTGTGACTTTTGTGGTGAACCTGAATATACAATGCATATATTCTATTTTTGTATAAGAATAAAAAATATTTTTCATTGGTTTAAAAGTAAATTTAATTTGATGTGTTCAGTACAAGATAATAACTGGCTAAAATTATTAATGTTAGATATTAAAGGAAGAAGTAGAAGAGATGAGAACACTGCAGTTCTGCTTATTTGTAATTATCTATATTGTGTATGGACTAGTCGTACACAGAACTTGACTGAATGGGAAACTTTATGTTTAATTAAAGGTAAATTTAATTATTTGAAATGGTTCTTGAATATTTGTTATGCAAGTAATATACAGAATATATTAACCAAAGAATTTTCCAATGTAATTTTGTAATCATTTAACAATTGTAAATATTGTACATTTGACATTTAAAAAATAAAAGAAAAAAAAATTCCCCATATCAAAGCCGTCTATGTCTACCCCCTTTTCGAATGGAAATTAATAATGGCCTTCAAAATGGCTAATCACTCACAACGGAATAGGCCATTGGATGTCACTTTAATGTTCGATTTACCAAGACATTTATACTATGGCCTACATGCATATGGACACTAATATTTAGTGTCATATTATTTAATTTATTAATCATCATGGAATGAGGCTTAGATTAAGTTAGGTTAGTAGGTTCGGTTTAACTTTAACTTGAAATAATGAATTAGACCACACGCTAGATCGGCTCCGGCTATTATGTAGTTAGGCTATTGTTAAGTACTTAGTGTTTATATATTTGTTTATCCCCATTACGGGGGGTGGATAGAGTGTGGTTTGGGATTTAAGATTGGATGTCCTTCCTATCGTCCCACTGTGGGCTAGATCGTGGGTCTGTCAGCTTCCGAGCAGAGTATTATAACCATTTGTCTACCATAGTCGCATTTCGTTAAGTAGTTGCTAATGGTAATAATGCCGTATTTTGCTATAATATCTACTGGTTATTATGTAGTTTGGTATTGCTTACTATATCCAGCCACAATTCTCCAGCTCTACCCTGTCTGTGTCCACCCATTAAATGGGGATTAAGAGTAACATCAAACGGCAAAAATCAATCTGCTTTTATTGACTTTGACTTGAAATAAATGTTTCTATTTAGAAGTTATTATTATTATTATTATTATTATTATTATTATTATTATTATTATTATTATTATTGAGACAGACACACACTGGACAGAATTCGTGTTAGTCAAGCAATCCATGGCCAAGTTAAACGACGGAGGGTAATTAAGATCGACAATTTGACGTTTCGAACGCGGCAACTGGGAGAACCTTCAGTGGTTTGTCTAAAGGCGCCACACTTACTGGATAGAAATTATTATTTATTTTTTTATTCATCTTTTGTTTTATGTGTTTAATATTTATATTTTTATATACTTTGGTCGATTTTACACCATAGACTCCCTTTTCTTCTAAGGGTTAGGACGGCGCCTTCTTGCGAAGGACTTTGGTTTTGGCAGGTATTATCGTTACTTTTAGTGAATGCCCTTGCTAATCTCAGACCGTTGTTAAATATTTTTGTTTATATATATATATATATATATATATATATATATATATATATATATATATATATATATATATATATATATATATATATATATATATATATATATATCACGTAAATAATTTTATTATATTTTTTTTTACCACACTGGAAAATGGAAACTGGATATTTTTTTTTTTTTTTTTTTTTTTTTTTAGAAAAGTTTAGCAAAGCTGATATTCCTAATTTCCTTGTATGGTGTTACTTTGCTGGATTTTTTTTTGCATACTCCAAAATTATATTGAACATTATATTGTTGTCTAGATATGAGTGTTTACTACAGTGAATAACTTTATCTGGTCTAATTTGTGCTCTTGAGCCGAAGTTATTAATATAACTTTAGACAACAGTTAATGGCAATCAGGTAATAGGCCTATTAGCCACGCTGACGCTGTTACACCTAGTCAGTTATTTGTCTTATTAGGCAATACTTTGTGTGACTCCGTAGGAATATAATATTATTGATGCTTAGGCAATTACAAATTTCATTAGATAATTCTAAATGGGAATAATAGAAAATTATTGATACTTACTATTGTATTAGACAGTGTTATTTGTCAGTATTAATCCCTATTTGAATGAAGGTGGACATTAGCCTAAGAATTGTGTTGATTAAAAAAAAGTCTGATGTATAGTTATCTGAATTTCATTTGTCAGAATATCTTCACCAGACAAGACTGTTGGGAATCAGACTGTGATCAAGTATTTAATACCCACATTCAGTCCCATCAGTCCAGTCATTTAAATGTCTTAATCAGGCCAAATTGAGAGAGAGGAGAGTTCTCTCAGTCAAATGTTGGCAAAGCACAATACCTTCATTAACTCTTTTATAATAGAGTTGGATCCTCCTCCAATACCTCTTCCTTCTGCATAATTGACTCTTTAAAAGAGTGTTTGAGTTACGAATAGAGTTGTGATCCTCTCATTATGAAAGAAAATTTGTCTCTGTTACTCAGAGAAGTCCAGTAATCCTATTTGAGATCCATCCAATTAGCGTGCAGATTTTGAAATGGCATTTTTCCAGCTCGTTTTTTTCACTTGAGAATTAAACTGTGAGTGCTTGTGAAGAGAGGTCATTGAGTATTTATTTATGTATTTTATATTATTGTTTATAAATAGATGAATATAACAAATGTATTTATAAATCTTACTCTGATATTTGAGGGTCTGTTAGCCTAGATAGTTTTGCACTAGAGTTATTGAGTTTAAAATATAAAAATATATATTTTTTTTTTACGTTTTATGTGTCATTATTAGTCCCATTTGGGGGTGGACACAAACGGGTTGAAGCTGGGGAATTAAGGCTGCACGATTTAGTTAAATTATATGGGCCTTTAATGCTTTATGGATTCGTACTATAGTAAATCATGCGGTTTGTGTGTTAGCCTCTCTCTCTCTCTCTCTCTCTCTCTCTCTCTCTCTCTCTCTCTCTCTCTCTCTCTCTCTCTCTCTCTCTCTCTCTCTCTCTCTCTCTCTCTCTCTCTCTCTCCACGCTTAATGCCCTAATAATTCAGTTATATATTCTTCTTTCCCAATTTCTCATGCACTTCCCACTTAACTCTCTCCAGTCACTTGGAAGAATATAATGGGAAGTAGCAGCCCTAATTTCTTAGGTTCTGACGAATGGTTGTAAAACTGGTGGGAGGAAATATGGTGATAAAAACGAATTGATAATAGTGAGTTTGGTAATTAAGGGTTCAATAACCTGTTAGGTGATATAGCTAAAACATTTATATATGTTCATAAATTTGTTTTTCTCGTTCATATCTCCCGTATACCCTTCCTTCCCGGTGGTTCACCAGGGGTTAAATGCGTGCGCGCGGCGCCATCAACTCTCCCTTCTTCACCGCCATCCTATCCAATCTTTCACCCTCTCCAACAACTTAAGGCATCTAACTAACATGTAAAAGGAAAGTAGACTGCCAATCCTGTCAAGAATATATTGAAGCTTTTCTTTATATTTGGAAATAAGACATGACCACAATTCCCAGATCACTCTCCTACGGTCCCGTCCAACCCTGGGTGGATATATATATATATATATATATATATATATATATATATATATATATATATATATATATATATATATATATATATATATATATATATATATATATATTAATAATACTGAACTGTTAACATACAGTCTAAAATGGAAGGAAAAGCCCATTAAATTAAACAACGAATATATATATATATATATATATATATATATATATATATATATATATATATATATATATATATATATATATATATATATATATATATATATATATATATATATATATATATATATATATATAAATGACGTAAAGGTTTATTACTACGTTATAATTATTAGTACCAGACGGGTACAAGGTAAGAATGGACAAGCGGTAATTCCTTTATCTTAATTTATTCTAGAGTACAACACATTCAACGCCTCAATGCCCCCACCCTATGACTATCACAATCTATGATCTATTCGTGCCCCGGGCAAAGTTCTAACTAACTGTCGCTCTCTGACTACCTTCTGGCTGCCATGGGGATACTTGAAATAACCCAAAGGCAGGGCGTGTCGCTAAATCTACTTCTGCCAATTGCCTTCAGGTTCAAAGAGAGGTCCCTCCTCTTGTGGGACGGGCTATTTCAGTTGGCCTATAGAACGGAAAAGTTCCAGGTCAGAGCGTGGCTATTGGGTATCCCTCCAGGGCATATAGGGTTACTTGTAATTTTAGGCAGGGCCACATTCTGGGTCTTTCCCACACTCTTGAGGCACTTGACGCCGGGTGGCTAAGCCCCATGCTAAAGCACCTGGGTTCAGCCAGGTGCTAAGCCCTATGGATCCAGCCAGGCGCTAAGCCCTATGGATCTGTTTACCGTACCCAGATAAACAACTGGGAGAGTATTCTATTTCACCCTTGACCTCTAGCCTCTCACGTTTCTCTTCACGACTTGTTACAGTTTCAGATTCTGCCTTCAGCAAGGCTTCAGTCATGCGACATCCCTCCCAACCAAAACTGAAATATCTTTTATTTCAGTCGAAGCATGGGCTATCTTTTGAGAGCTCTTGGATATATCCTAGCTAACACTAGTTTACAATAAAAATGGGGCCGAATTATTTAAGCTATTATCTAAGAATTCCTATTTCTATGAACCCTAAACAATCTTTAGTACAAACATATTCCTATATTTAAAAAAATAAAAATAACCATAATCATTAGGATTTCAGTGTGTAACTAATCATTATCAAACATTAATTAAGATCACAAGTTAGTTTAGATCATAACATTAATTTATCTATTTCTCTCCTTTTTCAAAAGATTTACGAAAGTTGGTTAGTTACAGTAAAAATATGAATCATGTAGAACATTAGGATGTACGAACATTTAAAATGCGATAGACAATAACATAAATGGTAATTTCCTATCGTTACCATGGGGCATTGATTTGTCTTAAAATTAGGCCTTAAAAACTACTCCTGAAACAAAATATTGGTTACGATGTGAAAAGTCAGAAAACATTCATCATTCCAATGTGCAATTCCTATTCAGAGACAAACTGATATGAGAACTTAATGAACACAAAGATTAAATCATGATTCAAGCAATGATAATGCTAAAGCAAAACACTAATATTATTTAAGCAGAAGACAAGTTATTACTGTCGGTGCAAATCATACAATTCATCAAAGGCACTTATTCAAAAACTATCTTTAAAGGAGTCTCTGAGTTGTCGCTTAAAATTATCTTAAAACTAGGTAAAACAAATAATAAAAGGGGACCTTTTCTTTCCCATTTTTTTTTTTCAGTTCTAAAGCGTGGGTTGTTCTTTCCAACAACTAATAAGGGATTTTTAAATACCCTTCTTTCTCTCTGGGATTTCATCAATTCGTTTACATGGCTTTTTAGAGTGTTTTTAGGACATTAAAGACTTTTGTTTTCTCTTTCCCTTGCTCATGAATTCTTGCTAGGCGTGATTCCACGGTTTCTCTCTGGGATTTCATTTTTTCACCCCCCCGCCGTCCTTGCTGCAGGCCCAGGTTCGTACACTACTATAAATTATCTTCTTTCCAAGATAGGCAAGACAAAGAGGAAGCGATCGATGCACCTTTCTAATCCTTCCAGCCTGGCTTTTTCGTCCTACCCTCGGCCGATCTTGACTAAGACCACCCTGCCGGAGACCTGCAACGTCACAGCGATTTCTCTTCAGTACTGCCATCCACACGTACCTTCGAAGCAGATCTCGGGATGAAAATTTCCTCTACGTAATGATCTGCATTATCGGTATTTACACATACAACACTGTACGCTAAGTACCTACCTGCACTACAGCACTACAGAAACTTGGGATCACAGCAATGTCCACTTACATAAGAACATAAGAACATAAGAATAGAGGACACTGCAACATGCCTACTGGCACACACGAGGCAGCTCCATTTTTGAATTGTATTTTCAGCATGTCTAACCTATTCTATTCTACTCTACTTATTTATTCTGTTTTTCTTTTTATGATTTTTCTAATAAGCACTAACCTATTCATACCCACCCTACCTCTGTCATATGTCTATCTAATCTACATTTGAAGGTGTCTAAGGTATTGGCATTTACTATCCTACTAGGAAGCTTGTTCCATGCATCAGCTACTCTATTACCAAACCAATTTTTACCAATTTCCCTTCTGAACCTAAATTTATCAAGCTTAAATCCATTATTACGAGTTCTGGTTTGATCATGAATTTTTAAAACTTTATTAATATCTCCCTTGTTAATCCCTTTAAACCATTTATACACTTCAATCATATCCCCCCTAACTCTTCGCCTCTCTAGAGAATGTAGATTAAGTTTTTTTAATCTGTCCTCATATGGTAGATTTCTGATATTGTATATCATCTTGGTCATTCTTCGTTGCACTCTCTCCAAGGATTCAATTTCCATTCTATAATAGGGTGACCAGAATTGCACAGCATAATCTAAATGGGGCCTAACTAATGCAAGATAGAGCTGCAAAATAACTTTTTCCGTCCTATTGCTGACGCTTCTTGAGATAAATCCTAAAATTCTGTTTGCTTTATTTCTGACTGCTGTGCATTGCTCTCTTGGCTTAAGACTACTACTCACAAGAACTCCCAAATCCCTTTCACACTGAGAACTCATGATTTCATGGTTATTTAGCTTATAACTAGTATTGTCTTTTATAGTACCCATTTTAACTACTTTACATTTTTCAACATTAAATTCCATTTGCCATTTGTCCGACCATTCAGATAATCTATTTAGATCTTCCTGTAAAGCATGAATGTCTTCTTTTCCATTTATAGTTCTACCTATTTTAGTGTCGTCTGCGAATTTACTTAGGTTACTACTGATATCCGAATCCAGATCATTTAGATATACGATGAATAATAGAGGACCCAGTACCGAGCCTTGTGGTACCCCGCTTGTAACCGAGCCCCACTCTGATTTCTCTCCATTTATGCAAACCCTCTGTTTTCTGTCTTTTAACCATTGTTTGATCCATCTGAGCACAGCTCCTCCTATACCATGAGCTTCCAGCTTTTTAACTAATCTTTTGTGAGGAACTCTATCAAAAGCTTTGCTAAAATCTAGATATATTGTATCATATTCTTTGCCACAATCTACTGCCTCGTAAACTTCTGAATAAAAAGACAGTAAGTTTGTAAGGCACGAAAAACCCTTAAGAAACCCGTGTTGTGAAAGTTTTATCAGTCTGTGTAATTCTAGATGTGCCCTTATTTTATTTGCAATTATGGATTCTAGAATCTTACCCACTGTTGACGTTAAACTTACCGGCCTATAATTATTCTTTTTAACACGTTCTCCTTTTTTAAATATTGGTACCACATCTGCCAATTTCCACTCCATGGGTACCGATCCTAATTTTATTGAATTATTAAATAATGCAGTTAGAGGACAACTAAGCTCTTCCTTGCATTCCTTTAATATTCTAGCATATATTCCATCAGGTCCCGGAGATTTATGAGCCTTTAATTTATCTATTTCTTTTATTACCTCCTCTCTCGTAATATTTATTGAACTAAGTATATTATCGGGACTGTCTCTGTAAATGGATTCTACTTCCGGAATATTTTCCAAGTTTTCATTTGTAAATACAGATAAGAAATAATCATTTAAACATGTACACATCACTTTATCGTCATCTGTGATATGGCCATTGGCTACTTCAATTGGTCCGACTTTTTCCTTAAATTTTGTTTGATAATGTTGATAAAACCCTTTAGGATTTTCTTTAGCTTCTCCTGCTATTCGAACTTCGTATTTTCTTTTCGACTCTCTAACTATCTTTTTAACTTCCCTGTTTAACTGTATATATTGCTGCCTCACCTGCTCTTCACCTCTTTTTAGTTTCCTGTATATTCCTCTTTTAATACCTATAAGATTCTTTATTCTATTGTTCATCCATTTAGGGTCATTTTTTCTTGATCTGCAATGTTTCATGGGAATATAGTCTCTCTGACTATTCTTAAGAGTCATGACAAAATTGTTATATTCCTCATCCAAATTTATATTAACTGACGGGCTGCTGTTCTTTCCTGTGAGAGAATTTAATGTATTGATCTTATCTTGTGATAATCCTTGGCATGTGGTACCCAAATTTCGGGGTAATCCGCTACCTGCGACCTGACCTGCTGGATTAACTACCCACATCTGTACCCCAGAAATCCCTTCCCATACCTCATTAGATAATTTAGTTTTTAAGCCCTCAAAATCTCCTGCTCTAAAGTTTGGAACAATATTCTTATTTTCCTTTATAGTTTCCTTGAAAATTATGTTAAATCTAATGGAATCATGGTCACTGTTGCCCAATTTTTCACCAACTTCTAAATTTGTAACCATATTCTCTCTATTACTAAGAACTAAATCTAGTGTATTCACCCCCCGTGTTGCTTCATGTACATGCTGAGAAAGGAAATTGTCTTCTACTACTTCCAAAAACTCCTTAGAGCTACTATCACCTGTTATGGTTTCCCAGTTAATATGTCTAAAATTAAAATCGCCTACAATGCAAACTCTATTTGACCTGCTCACTTTAGAAATTTCATCGTATATAACTTGCGACTCTATATTATCTAGATCAGGTGGTCTGTAGACTACTCCTACAACTAGACTTTCTATATTATTTTTAATTTCAACCCATAAGGTTTCTGAATTTAGATTTGTCTTAATTCCAGACTTAATGCAGCTTCTGAGGCTATCTTTAATATACATAATTACACCTCCCCCTCTTTTATCTGCACTACGATCAGCATTATAAAGTTTATATCCTGTAATTATGTACTCAGCTTTAAGGTGTTTGCTTTCTAATTTAATCCAACTTTCACTAATGCATATTATATCCGGTCTCTCACTACATACTATGGCTCTCAGTTCTTCTATCTTGTTACCTAAACTACGGCTATTTGTATAATATACTTTTAAACTTTCTCTAGCTTCACCCTTCTTGTGGCTATTCTTTTTGTTAATATTTGTTCTATGTAACAAATGGTTCTTATCCTTAGACTCCCAGTTATTTGACCCACTATTTACTGAACCCTTACTGACTAATTTCTCTGCACAAGTATTAATCATTTCATTATTTGTGTCTAACAAAACCCCCCTACCTCTCTGTCTATCATACCAGCCAATACCGAGACACCTGAATTAGAAAGATGCACTCCATCCCTTGCATACATATGCTTACGACTAGTGAAGTGATCCCACCCGTCTATAAAACCTATATTATTCTCCCGACAGAAGACTTTCATCCTAGCATTTACTCCTATAGCTCGAGACCACCACTCTGAACTTTGGCTAAGCCTAGGGAGAATACCACACATCACAGGAACTGCACCCCTTTTCCTAATCTTATCCAGGGCTTGTCTATACAACCTAATCAGCTCTTCACTTCTACCATCCTGCACGTCATTTCCCCCAGCTATCAAACAAACAACATCTTTTTTCTCAATCCAGCTATTTATTGACTCACCCACCTTCTTCATACCTGCTCCAGGGAAAAAATATTTTCCTCTAACTCTATGCCTGAGTTTCCTGTCTACATATCTGCATATTGAATCCCCTACAATTACCAAAGAACGAGACTTATCCGGAGGATGGGTTACTCCGACCTTGGGAGACTTACCTAGGCTCTTGACCTGAGAGCTTTTCCCACTTCCATTTTTACGATCGCTAGTACACCTATCTGACTCTATGGTTCCTGACGAATTACTGCCGCCACTGTCACATTCATCTCTAAGTGACCTAAATGAATTAGCAACCTGTAGTCTAAAAGTATCATTTTTCCTTAGAACCATTTTCGTTGAACCCTTATTCACAACTTTCCAGTCGTCTTCATTATTCAATCGACCCTTCCTGGTTAACACCTCTACTTTACCTCTCAGATCCCTGTTCTCCTCAGCTAAGGATCTGACCTCCTGCCTGACTGCGGCCAACTCATTTCTTAAATTAAAAATGAGTTTGCTTGCGTCAGACGAGGACAAATCCCCAGCACAGCCACAAACAGCACCAACAACGACACCACCACCAACACCACTACCACTAACACCACCAGCACAAAGAACACCACCACTCTCCATTATACTAAGTTTGGTCAAGATTAGAGCTACTGGAAGCACGTCCTCTCTGGATGAACCCAGGAACTATTCTTTGATATTGTGCCCGCCCCACAGGGCACAGGATATATATATATATATATATATATATATATATATATATATATATATATATATATATATATATATATATATATATATATATATATATATATATATATATATATATATATATATACATATACACATACATATATATACACATACATATACATATATATACATATACACACACACACACACACACATATATATATATATATATATATATATATATATATATATATATATATATATATATATATATATATATATATATATATATATATATATATATATATATATATATATATATATATATATATATATATATATATATATATATATATATATATATATATATATATATATATATATATATATATATATAAGTTTATATTCACTGCACCATACGTAATTGAATGTTATTTTTTTGAGACTTAATATTTATATTCTCAACTGCATCTTTACAAGGTAAGACCCAACCTCTGGTGGGTGGCCCATTCAAGAATCCACTGGGGGAACAAATCAATCTCAACTTAGTGCCGGTACAAAGAAAAAAAAAAACTTTCTGGCCATAGAAAAAAAAATATTTCTACTATGCTTCTGGTATCATCAAGTCAAGAAGAAGAACGTTCGAAAAACGCGTAAGCTGGCAAAACTATTAGGAAGTTGCCATTTGCCAATTTATTTTTTATTTTTCTTCATTTATTCCCAATGCCAAATAAATGAATCATCTATGAACAGATGTTCTTACGAATGAAAAAATCAAATTCCAGAGTTGTAACAATCGTAATGTTTTGAAAAATATGAGTAAAACGTAACAATGTTTACGAAAATAACCAATTCGGCAACCCTTCCCCGGCAACACGAGGATATTTCAGTCTTGCTTATCTACTTTCGTGAATCGTGATCTTTCGTAAGTTTTTAGTGACAATTATATAAAATTATATGATGGAATGGGCCTTTAAATTTTTTATGATGAGTGGAAAGAGTGTTGTCAGTACTTAAATATGAATTCATGCCATCCATTAATAATGAGCAAATGCCAATGTGCTTTTTTGATGTGTGGAAAAAAAGTTCTCAAATTAAGCAAACAAGCTTTCAAGAATGGTAATGAGTCAAAGAGAGGATTTGAGACCTCGATTAATTAACATTGAACCTGACAGTGAAAATCTCGCAAGATTTCAAGTACTTGGCAGCCATTAAGTCACTATTAAGGTAAATTAAAAATTTTAGACATTATTTATACTTTTATGTGGTAGTCACCCTGGCTCAAGCGGTAGCGTCCGCGACTTTGAGGTGTCAGGTCGAGGGTTCGCGCCCCGTCACAGTCTGAGGTTAGCAAGGGCATGCACTCAGGGTATCGATTACATCTGCCAAGACAAGTCCTTCGCAAGAAGGCAACCGTCCTACCCCTTTTTAGAATAGGAGTCCGTGACGTAAAACCGGAAGATTTATACTTTTATCTAAGTCCATATCCATATAACAAAACTATATTTCCCCTTATAAGGGAGGTGACTGAGTCAAAGAAAATACCCTGACTCTATAGGAAGAAAATACAGAAGAGGGGATTCCCAGTCCCCTCGCTCCGCCCCATTTAGTCGACTTTTACGACACGCAGGGGAACACGGAGAAAGTATTCTTACCCCCCTCCCTTAGGGGGATTTATCTACGTAATTTTCAAATCTTTTAATCTTCATTTATTCACATTTCCTGCTTTCTCAAATGAAGGAGGGGGGGGGGGCGTTGGGTTATGCAACTAATTGATAGTGGGCGTTACACATAAAAAGGTTAAGAACCACTTATGTAAATTATCTAATCCCAACATTCAAGTCTTCCATTTTTTTTTGGGGGGGGGGGGCTAAGAACGTGATATGTTTGACCTGAGATTGCGATAATATTAATAAGTTACATAGGGTTGCTGAATAATGAAGCCACAGCATTTACTAGCGTAAATTTGGGTAAATCAGGAAGAGTCCAGAATTCAGGGGGTCGCGGTAGCTCAGTGGTATAGTGAACGAGTCAGGGAGCGACTAACGAGGGTTCAGTTTCACCGCAGGGAATAGGGAAGGGCATCCAACTCTATCCCCATAGCTCCTATGTCTGTGTCCACCCCTAATCGAACGGGGAAATAATTGTGACTAAAACTGTGCGTTACATTGTGTTCTCAAATTCTCTTAAGGCCTCGTATACACTCAGGGTAACGATTACATCTGCCAAAACAAGTCCTTTGTAAGAAGGCAACCGTCCTAGCCTTTAGTAGAAAAGGGAGTTCGTAACGTAAAACCGAATTCAATTCAATGTAGTAGGTTGGCCCATGGCACCAACCGCCCGTTGCAATACTACACCTGAAGGGGCTATTGGACTTAAATAAGACTGTCCAGGAGAGTTCGATGTTAAGTCTTCCTTCAGTTACGGTTCTTTTTCTATGCCTACATCAACACCGAATATTTTTGGATATTCGTTATACATGTCTTATTATCCCTTAACATCTGACAAGTCACAATACACTCCCGATCTCTGGTTCTCTCTATGTTTTCTTCGTGCCCAGGCTCGATGAGAGTAGATTTATTTATTTATTTTTTTTGGTCGCCCTGGTGTTATAATCATTAAAATAAAAGAGGTCATTCTGTAATGAGTGCTTGGCACACACAAATACATAGGTCATTCCAATACGCAACAAGAACGGCTAACAGTCATACAAATGGTGTTAATTTTCGTCACACTTTTTTTTTATATATTATAAGCAATGACTTCATCTCCATTAGTGATCATTGGACTTAATTAAGCAAGAAAGAGAAAAATAATAATTTAATTAGAATACCGGAAGCGCTAATGATCTTTTAATGAAGATAAACTCCTCCACAATTTATTTCAATTTAACTCTCCACTTTCACTGGTCCCGTCAAAGGACATGGATATGTCAGTAAAAAAAAAATCCTTTCTACCCTTTATTCATTTTCTTCATTATTCTTTTTCATTTCCATTTTACTTAACTCAAAACACTGTATGCACCAAATGTGTAGTCACCGTGGCTCAAGCGGTAGCGTCCGCGACTCTGAGGTGTCAGGTCGAGGGTTCGCGCCCCGTTACGGTCTGAGGTTAGCAAGGGCATGAACTCAGGGTAAGGATTACATATGCCAAAACAAGTCCTTCGCAAGAAGACAACCGTCCTAGCCCTTGGTTGAAAAGGGAGTCCGTGACGTAAAACCGGAAACCGGAAACCGGATCAGCTCTGACAACTAGTTTCCTTACCATTACTTAAGTAATTACAGGGCTGTCCATCATCAGACGGAAAAAAAAAAACTTTTCATCACGGTTATATACACTAAATATACAATTTCAAGGCTTCTCTTTAGGCATATTTTGTATTAAGAAAAATGGAGACAATTATAGATTTTGATGATTTATATAGCAAGTTACTTTCTGTATACACTTAATTATATGAGAACTATTTTGTGTCAATAGTTCCCATTCAAATGAGGGCTAACAAAGGACAAGTACGACATGTATCACGAAGTACAAAATAGAACCGACCAAAAGATGGGAAGTTACCGGCTTGGGGCTCTTTTCCGAAACCACAGTTAGGTAATTAGACAGGTTAGACCTTGGTGAATTATGATTAGATGATTCATCAATATATATATATATATATATATATATATATATATATATATATATATATATATATATATATATATATATATATATATATATATATATAGTGTACTGAATCAGAGACAGAATAATCTAGAGATTTAATAAGAAATTATTGTTGACGACACGTCCCAACATGTTATCTGCCACGTGACAACCTGGTGCCTGAAATGTCACACAGTGTTGGCGTTGCCAGGGTTGTCCTTTTAAGGACAGTTTTTCCTCTTTTAATACAAAGAAATAGTCTTATATATATATATATATATATATATATATATATATATATATATATATATATATATATATATATATATATATATATATATATATATATATATATATATATATATATATATATATATCTTACGTCTGGCATCGCTACCAGACGCATATACATCTCACTCGCTTTCCGGCTTTCCGAAGACGGAACGAAAATGGACTGAGTGTCGTTGAAATTTTTTATATAATAAATATCTTCTGTGTATATTTTATTGGCATGTGCGTATATGTTATGCTGTTGACGCAATCCTTTGGGTAAAAAACAATGAGATTTTACGTATTTTTTTAAGTGAAAATGTATATCAGGGAAATTGCCGAAGGGAATACTGAATGACCAAGTTCACGTGAACTTATTATTTTTTTGTATTTTTTATTTTTTGGTATTTTTTTCCTTTCCATTTACAATTTGTTATATGCCAAAAATTCGTCATATTGAGTTAATTTAGTTCAATTTGTTTATTTAAATTTTGTTTTAAATTCTTCACCATTTAAAATTATAATTTTATTTTAAACTAAGGAAGATTTTTCCACAATATTTTTGTATTAATGAATTAAAAATAATCAAATATTCATCCAAATTTATTTCATAGATTCATTAAACAATTTTTTTAATCTTTAATAAAAATCAAATTTGGTTAATTGATGCCAATTCTTAGAAATACGATAAAATTAGTAAAATTTTACGGATTATAGGACTATTAGGTTGACGAGGGGGAAATAGGCTTATAATAAAATTAAAATTTAATGAATTATAGAAGTATTAAAGTACCTGGACTTTTGGAGAACTGGGACCTGAATTTACACAAAATATTAAACTATTTAAACAATATAATAAAAAATAACCTAACCTAACCGAAAAATTGGAACTTTTAAAAATGTCAGGTCTTAATTCTTCAATGTACCTCATTTTAAAAGTGAATATTATTTTTAAATTTTTGTTTTTACAACGAAATCAATTTAGCATTAATTCCCCAGCTCAAACCCGTGTGTCTACCCCTGTTCGAATGGAAATTAATTGTGGCCCTCAAAATGGCTAATCATTCACAACGGAATAGGCCATTGGATGTCACTTTAATGTTCGAACTACCGAGACATTTATACTATGGCCTACATGCATATGAACAATAATATTTAGTGTCATATTTATTTATTAATCATCATGGAATGAGGCTTAGATTAGGTTAGGTTAGTAGGTTCGGTTTAACTTTAATTTTAAATAATGAATTAGACCACACGCTAGATCGGCTCCGGCTATTGTTAAGTACTTAGTGTTTATATATTTGTTTATCCCCATTACGGGGGGTGGATAGAGTGTGGTTTGGGATTTAAGATTGGATGTCCTCCCTAGCGTCCCACTGTGGACTAGATCGTGGGTCTGTCAACTTCCGAGTAGAGTATTTTAACCATTTGTCTACCTTAGTCGCATATCATTAAGTAGTTGCTAATGGTAATAATGCCGTATTTTGCTATAATATCTACTGGTTATTATGTAGTTTGGTATTGCTTACTATATCCAGCCACAATTCCCCAGCTCTACCCTGTCTGTGTCCACCCATTAAATGGGGATTAAGAGTAACATCAAACTGCAAAAATCAATCTGCTTTTGTTTGACTTGAAATAAATGTTTCTATTTAGAAGTTATTATTATTATTATTATTATTATTATTATTATTATTATTATTATTATTATTATTATTATTATTATTAGTTATTGAGACAGACACATACTGGACAGAATTCGTGTTATAGTCAAGCAATCCATGGCCAACTTAAACGAAGGAGGGTAATTAAGATCGACAATTTGACGTTTCGAACACGGCATCTGGGACACCCTTCAGTGGTTTGTCTAAAGGCGCCAGACTTACTGGATAGAAATTATTATTTATTTCTTTATTCATCTTTTGTTTTATGTGTTTAATATTTATATTTTTATATACTGTGATTGGTTTTACACCATAGATTCCCTTTTCTTCTAAGGGTTAGGACGGTGCCTTCTTGCGAAGGATTTAGGGTTTGGCAGGTACTATCGTTACTCTGAGTGAATGCCCTTGTTAATCTTAGCCCTTGGTGAAATATTTTTGTTTATATATATATATATATATATATATATATATATATATATATATATATATATTATATATATATATATATATATATATATATATATATATATATATATATATCACTAGAATCACGTAAATAATTGTATTTGAAATATTTTTTACCTCACTGGAACAGGGAAACATTGGAGTACTTTTAGCAAAGCTTAGCAAAGCTGAAATTCCTAATTTCCTTGTATGGTGTTACTTGCTCGATTTTTTTGCATACTCCAAAATTATATTGAACATTATTTTTTCTTGTTGTCTAGATATGAGTGTTTACTACAGTGAATAACTTTATCTGGTCTAATTTGTGCTCTTGAGCCGAAGTTATTAATATAACTTTAGACAACAGTTAATGGCAATCAGATAATAGGCCTATTAGCCACGCTGACGCTGTGACATCTAGTCAGTTATTTGTCTTATTAGGCAATACTTTGTGTGACTCCGTAGGAATATAATATTATTGATGCTTAGGCAATTACACATTTCATTAGATAATTCTAAGTGGGAATAATAGAAAATTATTGATACTTACTATTGCATTAGACAGTGTTTATTTGTCAGTATTAAGCCCTATTTGAATGAAGGTCGACATTAGCCTGGGAACTGTGTTGATGAAAAAAAGTCTGATGTATAGTTTAGTTTGAATTTCATTTGTCATGAATATCTTCACCAGACAAGACTGTTGGGAATCAGACTGTGATCAAGTATTTAATACCCACATTCAGTCCCATCAGTCCAGTCATTTAAATGTCTTAATCAGGCCAAATTGAGAGAGAGGAGAGTTCTCTCAGTCAAATGTTGGCAAAGCACAATACCTTCATTAACTCTTTTATAATAGAGTTGGATCCTCCTCCAATACCTCTTCCTTCTGCATAATTGACTCTTTAAAAGAGTGTTTGAGTTACGAATAGAATTGTGATCCTCTCATTATGAAAGAAAATTTGTCTCTGTTACTCAGAGAAGTCCAGTAATCCTATTTGAGATCCATCCAATTAGCGTGCAGATTTTGAAATAGCATTTTTCCATCTCGTTTTTTTCACTTGAGAATTAAACTCCTAGTGCTTGTGAAGAGAGGTCATTGAGTATTTATTTGTGTAAATGTCTGTTATATATTTTGCCATTGTTTATAAATAGATGAATATACTGTAATATCAAATGTATTTATATATCTTACTCCGATATTTGAGGGTCTGTTAGCCTAGATAGTTTTGCACTACAGTTATTGAGTTTTAATTTGCACTGAAGTTATTGAGTTTAAAATATAGATATATATTATTTTTACGTTTCATGTGTCATTATTAGTCCCATTTGGGGGTGGACACAAACGGGTCGAAGCTGGGGAATTAAGGCTGAGATTTAGTTAAATTACATGCCTTTAATGCTTTACGGATTCGAACTGTAGTAAATCATGCGGTTTATGTGTTAGCGCTCTCTCTCTCTCTCTCTCTCTCTCTCTCTCTCTCTCTCTCTCTCTCTCTCTCTCTCTCTCTCTCTCTCTCTCTCTCTCCCCATTCACGCTTAATGCCCTAATAATTCAGTTATATATTCTTCTTTCCCAATTTCTCATGCACTACCCACTTAACTCCCTCCAGTCACTTGGAAGAATATAATGGGAAATAGCAGCCCTAATTTCTTAGGTTCTGACGAATGGTTGTAAAAATGGTGGGAGGAAATATGGTGATCAAAACGAATTGATAATAGTGAGTTTGGTAATTAAGGGTTCAATAACCTGTTAGGTGATATAGCTAAAACATTTATATATGTTCATAAATTTGTTTTTCTCGTTCATATCTCCCATATCACCCTTCCTTCCCGGTGGTTCACCAGGGGTTAAATGCGTGCGCGCGGCGCCATCAACTCTCCCTTCTTCACCGCTATCCTATCCAATCTTTCACCCTCTCCAACAACTTAAGGCATCTAACTAACATGTAAAAGGAAAGTAGACCGCCAAGTCCTGTCAAGAATATATTGAAGCCCCTGGGTGGATATATGGATATAGACATGACCTTATATCCCATATCACTATTATACGGGCCCGTCCACCCCTGGATATATATATATATATATATATATATATATATATATATATATATATATATATATATATATATATATATATATATATATATATATATCATATCTCTTCAAATGAATTTCATCTAATACACGCAAATCTACGTAATTTTTAGTCTCTTGAATAATCTGCAATGAATTATGACTTGAAAAAATAGCTGGTGTCATAAATTTAGGATATTTTGAAAATCAATATTGTTTTACGTTATTATTCCCCGCGATTTCCGCTCTCTCTCTCTCTCTCTCTCTCTCTCTCTCTCTCTCTCTCTCCTCTCTCTCCTCTCTCTCTCTCTCCCCCACCGTGGCTCAAGCGGTAGCATTCGCGACTCTGAGGCGTCAGATCGAGGGTTCGCGCCCCGTCACGGTCTGAGGTTAGCAAGGGCATGCCCTCAGGGTAACGATTACATCTGCCAAAACAAGTCCTTTGCAAGAAGGCAACCGTCCTAGCCCTTGGTAAAAAAGGGGAGTCCGTGACGTAAAACCGGAACATTTCCGCTTTTGTACTTTGGAAATAAAGGTTTATTATTATTATTATTATTATTATTACTCTCTCTCTCTCTCTCTCTCTCTCTCTCTCTCTCTCTCTCTCTCTCTCTCTCTCTCTCTCTCTCTCTCTCTCTCTCTCATTTTTTTCTCACCTCCTTCCCTCAGGTCTCATTTGGCTTATAAATCACGTGAATTTATCATTCCTAGAAAGGCATTTGCACATTTCATGTGTTTTCAAAGCGAGAATAAATCTCTTCTTTCCCTTGTTGAAAAAAAAAAAAAAAAAAAAAAAAACTTGTATTCATTTATTCCTACTTTTTTTTTGTTATTTATCTTGTTGTTTGTTTGTTCGTTCCGGTTTTACGTCACAGACTCCCTTTTTCTACCAAGGGCTAGGACGGTTGTCTTCTTGCGAAGGACTGGTTTTGGCAGATGTAATCGTTACCCTGAGTGCATGTCCTTGCTAATCTCAGACCGTGACGGGGCGCGAACCCTAGACCTGAAGCCTCAAAGTCGCGGACGCTACCGCTTGAGCCACGGTGACTAATTATATAATTGCTAATCTATATAATGTTTTATCAGTTTTGACTTGGATGTGGAAATTATGTGTTTTGTATAGATTATGAGCTTTAAATATATTACGCTAATAAATCGATCATGGAGCTTAATACTGATGATATATATATATATATATATATATATATATATATATATATATATATATATATATATATATATATATATATATATATATATATATATATATATATATATATATATATATATATATATATATATATATATATATATATATATATATATATATATATATATATATATAGCTATAAAACCACAAAAATATGAACATGTGACACAAATGAACAGAGGTCAACTACTAAGATGGACTAAAGTACAGTCTGCAAGACTTCATAGATATATCATACATACATAGGTCAAAGGTCATTCAACAATATAAAGCTTTGATTTGTAACTGCCGTGATAGGTGTTGAAATGGTAGCAGTATCCACAGTGTTAAATATCTATCTCTCGAACTATCTCTCTCTCTATCTCTATATCTATCCTTCACTTCAACAGCGTTTTCTCTTTCTTCATCAGTGGTAACGCGCTGGCTTCGCATTCACGAGGTCGAAAGATCGGTTCCCGTCCAAGACCGAGAGTTTAAGCTTTTTACTGGCAGGTTACTGCTGTGGTTGGGCATCACAGTGGGGGGTTGGGGCTTGCCCTGGCTGACAAATACCCATTGTATTGAAATGGATATAAAGTTTGTTTGTTTGCTTGTTCTCCTGGACTCTCACGACTTTTAATACAGCTTATAGTTCCTCTTATTACCTTTCTTCCTTACCCTCAGAAATCACACTCTCTGGGGAACGCCAAGACTCTAAAAAATTATCCTGTTCATTAAGTTGGTTTCGGTTTTACGTCACGAACTCCCTTTTCAACTAAGGGCTAGGACGGTTGCCTTCTTGCGAAGAACTTGTTTTAGCAGATGTAATCGTTACCCTGAGTGCATGCCCTTACTAACCTCAGTCCGTGACGGGGCGCGAACCTGTTTCTTATTAAGTATTTCCCCTTTCTGACTCCATTCTTCACTTTATAGCGTCTTGTTCTATGCATAAAAACCATGTATCATATTTTGTCTCTTTCATTCTCTCTCCCTCATTGTCTTCTTATCATTGTGTGTGTGTGTGTGTGTGTGTGTGTGTGTGTGTGTGTGTGTGTGTGTGTGTGTGTGTGTGTGTGTGTGTGTGTGTGTGTGTGTGTGTGTGTGTGGTGTGTGTGTGTGTGTGTGTGTGTGTGTGTGTGTGTGTGTGTGTATGTGTTTGAAGGCCAAGAGAAACTGTCTTTGTATTCCCGTTCTTAATTCTATCATAACTGTCTTGATATAAATGGCCAATGACCCAGTGAAAGTAATTCATGACCTCTTGGGAAATGGTCCTCTCTTTAATGACCGCCTTAAACGAGGTCATTCAAGACAGGTCATAATGGTTAATCTGGGCGAAAGAGATGAAGACACTTTTTTCCCTTTTTTTCCCCTTGTGGTTTAGTTTTCCCCTCACTTTCTTCTGTTGACACTTTCCACCAACACTCTGGTTTTCGCTTTTCAGAAATTGTATTTTTTTCTTTCGGATTTTTTTTTTAGCAATTTTTTTTTAATATTCCTATTTCCACACTGTTTTATTTTTGTGTGCACCTGCAATTTATTTTTTTTATATTTGCAAACAAATTAGTTTATATACGAGTGTGTGTGTTTGCTTGTTTGTTTGTTTGTTGGGTCGTCAAGTGCACGTTTACGAGGG
Organism: Halocaridina rubra; assembly: GCA_037179515.1. Taxonomy (NCBI): domain Eukaryota; kingdom Metazoa; phylum Arthropoda; class Malacostraca; order Decapoda; family Atyidae; genus Halocaridina; species Halocaridina rubra. The sequence goes on along the minus strand of JAXCGZ010000488.1, from coordinate 3,604 downwards.
CTATAATGACTCAGAATCTCGTTATTTCCATGATGGGATGACCACGTGACTTGTATTTTTTTAAATATAATATTACCACGTGACTTGTCTTTTTTTTTAAGTAATATATTATCACGTGACTTGTATTTTTTTTTTCTAAAGTAATATATTATCATGTGACTTGTAATTTTTTTTAAAGTAATATATTACCACGTGACTTGTCATTTTTTTTAAAGTAATATATTATCACGTGACTTGTCATTTTTTTAATAATTATAATATTACCACGTGACTTGTAATTTTTTAAAGTAATATATTATCACGTGACTTGTAATTTTTTTTAATAATATATTACCACGTGACCTGTATTTTTTTTAAAGTACTATATTATCACGTGACTTGTTATTTTTTCAAATTAATATATTACCACGTGACTTGTATTTTTTTTAAATAATATATTACCACGTGACTTGTCATTTATTCGAAATAATATATACCACCGTAATGTTATTTATAATGTATTATCACGCACTCGTAAGCTCTAAAGGGGGGTTTACACGGTCAAACGGTTCGTCGAACGCGGTTCGACAGACAAGTGTTTGAAGTGATGTTCGATCGTGTGAACGGGGTATTTGGTTGTCGAACACGTTTGACAAACGTGTCCGACAACCAAATACCTCGTTCACACGTTCGAACATCACTTCAAACACTTGTCTGTCGAACCGCGTTCGACGAACCGTTTGACCGTGTAAACCCCCCTTAAAGCGCTTGTGTGTTCATTATTTTTTTTTATGTTTGTATCAATTTATTATTTTCACAGGATTAATATTTTAGGTTACTAGTAGTCACCGTGGCTTAAGCAGTAGCGTCCGCGACTCTGAGGCGTTATCAAGCACTCATGGTAACGATTGCATCTGCCCAAACAAGTCCTTCGCAAGAAGGCCACCGTCCTAGCCCTTCGTAGGAAAGGGAGTCCGTGACGTAAAACCGGAACAACAATATATTGGGTTACTAAATCTAAAGATATACGTAACCTAGCCATCTATTTATATATAAAAGCTATAATCCTCCTTATACGGGGATTGGCAGAGTCAAAGCAAAAAAATTCACTCTTTCCCTCCACCCCATTAAGTCGACTCTAACGACACACAATGGGACACGAAGGAGGTACACTTGTCCACCCCTCAAGGGGATATGAGTAGTTATAGCTGTTAAATGAATACTGCGGAAGGGATTCGCTTCTGTTATGGCTATAAATTGTGTTTCATTCTACAACAATTCCCCCAACACAAAGAGAACCTTGATAAATTCATTATTCTCCCATCACACGAAGTTTAAAGCATTTCCAATAATGTTAATAGGTCTGTCGCATTGCAGTATTAATGCCATTGTAAAATGGATTTACGAGATATTACAGAGTATCCTTTCCTGGAACTAACAAATGTCAATTTTTATGATTAAAACGATTCTGTATTCATTTCTGAGTAATGTTAATTATCATATTCTCATTTCAGGTGTTCGCGTTAATACTGATTGTGTTTGTGTTTGTGTCTGTGAAATGGCGTGTTTAGAGCGTGTTTAGAAAAGTGATTCAAATCGTAACTTCAGTTTTGGCGATGACGCGTAAGGTAAGGCAAAAGACTTCCATTTTTAAAGAAAATTTTCCTAAATCTATCGACTAGTGTTCGTTGTAGATTTTAATGTCTGGGTATTTTCGGATCCCTATTTTGGTTATATTCTCGATTTGGTCGGTATTACTAATGCCTTTGGTGGATTATGTCCCATTACTGTGACGTTTGGCCAATGAAATTTTTATTATTACCAATTTGTCCGAGCGGCGGTTCAGGGTTGCAATATGTTTCGACATCCATCAAGAGAATATATATATATATATATATATATATATATATATATATATATATATATATATATATATATATATATATATATATATATATATATATATATATATATATATATATATATATATATATATATATATATATATATATATATATATATGGCATGGATGATTTATTATTTTTTTGCATTTAGTTTTTTAGTCGTATTTCAGTTTACTGTTATTATTATTATTATTATTATTATTATTATTATTATTATTATTATTATTATATATATATATATATATGTATGTATTATTATGTATGTATGTATGTATGTATGTATTATTATTCAGCAACATGACGAGGAATTCCGAATAATTTTCATCACCGTGAAATGCAGTATCAAAGATTTCAGAACATTTATATGCAATGTAAATGAATTTCGAAGACACTTCAGCAAATGCAATGCAGTGTTTCAAAAATGTCACCATCATGAAATGCAGTATCAAAAGATTTTTTTGGAATAATGATGTGCAGTTTCAAAGAATTTTGAAGAAACCAGCAAAGTTGCAATGCAGTTTCAAAGAAATTTCCGCATTATGAAATGCAGTATCAAATGACTTTAGAATAATGATAGGCATTGTCAAAGAAATTCTAAGGAACCAGCAAAATGCAGTATGAAAGAAATTTCGGAAGTATGACATGCAAAAAAAAAAAAAAAAAAAAAAAAAAAAAAAAGTTTTAGTATAATGAGGTAAAAAATGCCAGAGAAACTCCCGCAAATACTACTAACTTTTCAATGATTAAATATTTTAAGGATGTACAAAAAAATTCTTGAAAGAATTAATCTCCAGAGTCATTTATCACGCTACCCTGTTCCATACACTGTCCCTTCACAAAATGGAAAGGAAGGTCATCATCGCATCATCAATATTATTATTAATCATAACAACGTCCATTATTATTCTCTGTTATACATATTGACAGTGTCAAGATATATTTTCTTATCATTATTTATTAAGTATATTGACAGGGTTAACATATATTTTATCATAATTTTAGTATAGTGTGATGAAGCGGTGGGGGTAAACCAGCTGCGGCTGTCGGGCCTCATTGTAGAATATCCTTGCCCACCTACCAAGTGGGTGACCCAAGCAGGGTGGGAGGGGGGAGACGTGGCAACCCTCTATCCCCAAGGAGCTGAGAGGAGTGGTTGAGGTGTGTATGTGGATCGTGGTGAATGCTCGTTTCTTGGCTCGGCATACACACCTCAACCACTCCTCTCAGCTCCCAAAGGAGCTGAGAGGAATGATTGAGGTGTGTATGTGGATCGTGGTGAATGCGCGTTTCTTGGCTCGGCCTCCCCCCTTACAAGGGGGAATGAGGCTTGTGTTTATGTATGTATGTCATTTCTTATATTTAGCGAAAGTCGCCCTTATTGGTGCCCCGAACTTGGACAGATACTTTTCTTCCGTTGAAAATACATACTGAGAGAGTCAAAATATATCTATTTACTATTATTCATGATATATATTGACATGGTCAAAATATTGTTCCGGTTTTACGTCACGGACTCCCTTTTCACCAAAGAACTGGGACGGTTGCCTTCTTGCGAAGGACCTGTTTTGGCAGATGTAATCGTTACCCTGAGTGCATTCCCTTGCTAACCTCAGACCGTGATGGGGCGCGAACCCTCGACCTGACGCCTCAGAGTCGAGGACGCTACCGATTGAGCCACGGTGACTACAGGGTCAAAATATATTTATTTTCTGTTATTCATG
>JAXCGZ010000487.1:52500-63769 GCA_037179515.1 Halocaridina rubra | reverse complement strand
GTAGTTCATTATATGATATAAATACTTGTCCTTGTCATTTATATCCCGTATTTGAGAAATGAATTGTAAGGATGGTTTAGCAGATAAGAACAGGTATAATATTGTTTAGCACTCCAAGATTAAAGCTATAAGAATTTGTTTGCCATTTTGTGTCAGCATTAATCTCTTTTCAAATGGGAGTGGGTGCACACAGGTTGGAACTGTGGAAGTAAGGCTGAATGACCTTACTAATGCTGTGCGGTAGGCTCAAACACGGATATGTCTCATCCTGAGTCGAGTGCTCTATCCATTGTGCTACTGTGGCCACAATGAAAGCTCTAAGAATTACCATCTCCTTGTCGTGATTTTTGATTGATATGGTTGTCTTTTTGTATTCTTGGGTTGTAATTATAATGAATAGCATTATCTTGCATCAAGAGCATATATGAATACCTTTTTTGGATTATAAATATTAACCAAAGGAAAAACATAAGCAACGAAGCAATTTAGTTTAAATGATCATTCCACTGAGGGAGGGGGGCTAGAATACATCCTCCGTGTTCCCCTGCGTGTCGTAAGAGTCGACTAAATGGGGCAGAGTGAGGGGACTGGGAATCCCCTTCTCTGTATTTTCTCCTCCCAAAGAGTCAGAGTGTTATAACTTGACTCAGCCACTCCCCTTATATGGGAAAAATGGCTTATGTATATAGTAGTAATAGTATAGATGTGTATAATTATCCATTCATCTTTACTTAGCTCTAAAGATTAGAAAACTATCACATGAAAGTGCTAAAGTACAACACTATTTAATATTTTTGTTTGTAGTGTATAGATTGAATCCCTGTTTGTGGGATTCTCTTTCTTCATATTAAATAATGTGCATGAGTTTACTTTTTTATTGTTTTTATGTTGTTTGTAAGAATTATTATAAACAAAGCAAGACCTAGAGTTTCACACAGCGGTGAAGTTTCGTGTTCTTGGATATTAAATGTAAAGAATACTTTTTCTTGCTTCTTGAGCACGCATATATACATATCTCATATTAGTAACCTGAGTATACCTGCCTTACTGTATTTTTGGCCAGTTAAGCAGCTACAAACATAACTCTACTATTTTGTATGTACGCTAGGCTTTGAATAGATAGAAAACATCAGAATGAATATGATTATAATGCAGTATTACAGCTTTATTTCATTACTTTTAGGTACATCCGGAGAACACCGACTGGACCTGTTTTGAACAGACAGCAGCTCTTGATATAAAGAGCTTTTTTGGGTTTGAAAGTACTGTTGAGAAGATAGCAATGAAGCAATATTCACAAAACATATCAAAAGTAAATACTACTGTAATTGCATTATTGAAATTTACTTTAACTTCATAGCAGAAATATTGTATTTTGTCTCTGGTTCATTGAATTTTGTTGATACATTGAATTTTCAGTAAAATCTTTTGTTTTGCAAGAAACTTTTATTGCAAAATATGTATAAAAATATAGAAAAACATCTGAGTATCCAAAATATAGTAACAGTTCCAGAATGAATGAAAAGTCGTTCACAGAGGGGGGAAGTCTGGATTCCCTCCATGACCTGTTGGCCTTGCACTCTTTGTCTACTATTTACTTTTGCCTGACTTATTGGGTCTTATTTATGCCATTTTTAATTCAATTTACATACACCTTAAGGCCAGATGAACCACATACATTATTTTGAAGTACCTTACTGTCTAGTGTCATTGATATTAGAGGAGGAGTTACTCCTCTGCTTTCCTGTAAGGGCACAGAAAGATTTTTCAAAGTTATGCTATTGAGCTAAAGGTTATAATTTTTTTTCAAGTGTGATACAATAATTTTTTTAGGTTAACAATGGGCCGTTATCTGTCATAAAGGAATTGAAGCACAAAGATTACATATACTCTGCCTGTCCTCAACTTCCAAAAGTAGTTTGTGGCAATATTATCAGAGAGAGAAGAATAAAGCTACACATACAGATAATTATTGCCAATACTATTATAAGTCTTATTATTATTTATTACAGGGTAAAGAAATTATAGAGTATTTTATTGAAGAACTTCGGAAGGATGGCATAACATTTGTTCCAAGATGGCAGGAGCCAACTCCCAAATCTCTGCCTGAAATATCCATCTCAAAAGAAAATAAAAATTTGGAAGATAGCGAGACAGAAAATGATGCTAAGGATGCAGAACTAAGAGACCGCACCAGCAGCACGCCATCAACTGGGTCTGCTGAACTTTTGTTAGGGGCATCAGCCAGCCATCTCCCCAATATGGATAAGCTCAATATCAATGATGGTAAGATTTAGAGAAATTAATTATATCCGATTTTAGAGAAAATGCAGACACTTAAACTAGATTTTTTCTTATTAATGAGTTTGGTGAAGGTTTGGCACTTATTAAGCGTGCCAATTTTTAGAAGTTTCTCGCTGTGAGTCTATATTTTTATTGTTATATGGGAACACTCATTCCTTTCGTGATGATTATGTTTATCATTATAATACATTTAATGGCATGTACAATGTGGAAGGTGATACTATTTAAGGAATTTTTTATCCATATATATTATCTTCTCAAAACGAATTTTTACAGTGAATATGCTCTTCTAACAGTACTTTAGAAAATTAAATAAAGGTATGGTAAATGAGTTTTTAAGTACAATTATTGACATATATATATAGTGAAAGCATAGGTATTCCATACAGATTTCTTGTCCTCACCACAGTAGCTGAGTGGTTAGAATACTCAACTCGTGAGTTGATAGACCTGCGATTGAACCCACTGTGGGGCACTATAAAGAGCATCCAACCTTAATTCCCCTGCCAGTCTGTCAGCGTGTTATCCCATAATGGGGATTAATAGTCACACATAAAATATAAACACTTGCCTTGATATGCATTTCACTACTGAAGATATATTAGCCTGAGTTATAATCAGCTGTTTGTTGAAACTTGAACAGTATGCATAAAAGCTATTGTTTCACTATGTTTTCTTAACTTATTAACAATTGAAGGCGCTCCACAGACCTTCCTTGTAAAATGTTCATATATCCTAAGGACTATCAGATGTCTTTTTCTCTAATTCTTCATGGAATGTAAAGACTTCCAGCCACTATGAGAATGAACACTGTTACTGTCAAGTGTCAAAGGATTTATATTTATGAATCTACCCTCTGGATTTTTAATATTCTTTATAACAAAAAGTTTTTTAACAGACAATAATAAACTGGATGCAGATTATATCAAGAGATGTCTCGGCGATTTGACACCTCTACAGGAATCCAGATTAATCCAGCTGAAGAAATGGGTGGGAGAACTGCAGAAAGGAAAAGTAAGTACTGTCTCCCGGAAAGTATACTGTCTTCCTTGCATGATATTATATGGTAGATAAATGGTTTACCCTAATGCGGTTCCATAAGTATTTATACAAATACCAGCGTTTGATGTAGAGCTAGTCTGAGAAAGAGATGAAAAAGTGAATCTGACTTTATTTGAGGAGTCTTGACATCCAGGCGGATAAGTGGTATGTAATAAGTAAAATAAGTTGGTATGGAGTAATATAGCATACACCATTAAGTAATATCCAAACTAACTGGCTTATAAGCTTAGGCTCAGTGATGGAAACCTGACACTTCATTTTGAAGTTGCATGAATAGTAAAGAGGAATATAATTTTTTTCAAATATGCCTCATCCTTGGGCTTTGTAGGCTGACCACAACTATAACCAAAAAATTGAAGCTGCAGGGCCTCATCATACCCTGACTATCATTGCCTTCACTTTGTTTGTGACAAGAAATAGCAATTTCGTGAATGAGAATTTGCCAGTCCCTTGCATGCATGCAGTGTAATTGTGAAATTGTTTTTCCCCCTCCTTCCGGGATAGATTTTTATTTTACTCTTCATACTTCCAGGTTCCAAGCGATACTTGTTTGCTACGGTTTCTACGTGCTAGAGACTTCCACATAGAAAAGGCCCGTGAGATGTTAAGCCATTCACTCATTTGGCGAAAGAAAAATCAAATCGACAAGTTGATGGCTGAATATGAAACACCTCAAGTTGTCAAGGACTACTTTCCTGGTGGATGGCATCATCAAGATAAAGGTGAGAAATTGCTGTTAAGATAAATAGTCATTCAAGGTATTTTCTCTTGTATTCTCCATTTAACAGATTAAGTTTGCAGCTTAGATGGTGATTTTATTAATCTGTATAGAAGAGTTAGGCTAAACATTTTCAAAGGAGCCTTTAAAACCTCCTTCATATTTTTCTTTTTATTTAGGAATCTTTTTGGGAGAGTATAAATCTTCAGCAGAGCAATTAACTTACTTTTAAAATCTTGTTGTTTGTTGTTTTTTTATATGCAAGTTAATAACACAAAGCAAATAAAACAAAATTTTTTAAAAGACCAAAGGTACAGAATATTAATGTTATACACTTTTAAGATCGTGTTCTCTTTTTTTTTTTTCAAATATGCTGCCATATCCTGCTGACACCAGCAGTATGCTCACAACTGAAAAAAACATGAGACCCCAGGGGCTTCATTAGAGATGTTTGATAGCCAGTGTTTCACTTCTTTATTCCTTTATTGTAAGCTCTTAAGGCAAGTTTGCAATCTTTGTGAGGAATTTTTTAAAAGGTTTTAATCCCCTCTTGATATAGAGTCATATTTGCCTCATTTGGAAGTGTGCACATGTAAGTCTTTAAAATTATGGTTCAATAGAACAGCATTCTTGTTTCCGATAGTATATGTAATATTGATTATACAGTACTTAAATTATATGAAGGGTCAGTGAATGTATAGATGAAATGCATTAAAGCTTATGGCTCTTATGTTTGAAAGCATTTAGAATTTAAAAGTAATTTCTGATGAGTACCTTTCAAGTGTGTTTGCAAAACAAGCTTTTGGAAATGGCACTGAATTTGCTAGAACAAGTGAAATGTATTATTGAGTCTTGTGTTTTCTTGATTCAAGTAGGTCTTGAAGGCTTTATATGTGGAAATTTTCATATTCTTTTACAGGAAACTTATTACAGGGGGTCCTCAGTTTACAATGTCCTCGAGTTGCGAAGTTTTGTAGTTATAACACATCTCCCATGAATAATTTTGCTTCTTTCTAGATCATTTTTAGCCTGTATTGTGACTCCCAAACATAAAGCAAATTCCTCAGATGGCAAGAAAAGGAAAGCCTTCATCATGGAAGTGAAATTAGAGATAGTAAAATACATAGAAAAGAGAAAAACTTTACCACTGGATTAGGATAGTTTCTTATTTAGGTGTGTTCCGACTTACACTGAAATTCCGGATACATCACTTTTCAGGAACGGAACCCTGACGTAAATCGAGGACCCCCTTTTTTTTTGGCAAGATTGCACATTGGAAATAATGCAGTATTGATTTTCAGACAAGACTGTGTAAAAATTTGTTGCATTAAAGGAATTGTTGTCAGTAAGCTCCTTTATCTGAGTAGTCGGCAAAAAAAGCAAACATGTTTCACATAAAACTGTAATTATGGAACAGCTGTTATGCAAGTTGTATATTGGAGGCTTTGATGAAACCTTTCTTCCTCAATACTTTTGATACAGTTATGGCTACCATGCTACCTGTTAATCATGATGGCCACATAAGTGAATACCATATTGCAATATTGGCTTTGACATGTGGTATTGCCTTCAATTATTCTTCTAATTACTATGCTTAGTGTGCACATTCTATCAAGATACTTTGTAAATTAAAGAGCTCTACTCAGACTCACGCAAGTCCCGTGTATTCATTGAGTTAAATATTTGTCCTTTTAACCCTTCAATTACCTCTTTCACAGATAGCAGAACCTTATTTCTTTGCTCTTTTCACTATTGCCAGAATTACATTTACTCTTATCATTGTGTATGCACAGTAACCACTCCCCATCCATTTTCAGAAAAATGTATTGATGTATAGTTTCATACTTCATACCCTCACACAAAAGGTTGTTAATGTTTGTCCTTAAAGATACCCATATAGTATTACTTCTTTTACCAAACTGTCGCAAGTACAGTATTTATATGTTGTAGTTCAGTTTTGAGTTTTATTGGTAGTAGTACCATTATCTCTAAGGCTTTCTTAGCCTGTGTCCAATTACTTATTTTTATTTTGTTTTATATTTCAGAGGGGCGACCACTATATTTACTTAGACTAGGACAGATGGATGTTAAAGGTCTTGTAAAATCTATTGGAGAAGAAGGTCTCCTGAAACATGTAAGTATTTAGACATCATTTAATACATGTTTCAGTCTCGCTAGTGATGAATTTTTGTTTTTCTGATAATTTAGGAAATCTTACTGTTTAGTTTACAGATTATGTGTACAGTTTATCATACTCTAGAGTAACTATATTTTTTTGTACCATCTTAAGGGTAAATAAGAAAAAATATTTGATAGTTTTTTCTTTAAAAGATTTGTACCTAAAAATCACAGTTTAGAATTATCATATCAAGCAAATTACCGTATACTGTTAGTTTCAAATGTTAACTCACTCCATAATGGAACTTGAGTTTCTCATTTACATTGTCCGTACTCGGTTTTCTAGACATAATAAAATTTTGTAGGGTATTATGAAATGTTAACAACTGCTCAAAGTATTCATGCTTTGATGATGATGTCAGTCAATATAGCATCTTGTTTTTTTTAGACCCTTCATATATGTGAAGAAGGTCTCCGCCTTACGGAAGAAGCCACTAGTAGTCATGGACGACCTGTGACCACTTGGACTTTATTAGTGGACTTAGAGGGGCTCAACATGCGTCATTTATGGAGACCTGGAATTCGAACTTTGCTTAAAATTATTGAGGTACCATGTCTTATACGTTCTTAAACTATTTGGTAACTATCAGTGTATTGAATTCATATTTGTGAAGTTAAAGATGTTCTTCCATCTAATGTTGTACAAAGTGAAATCTGTTTTCATCCATTCTATCAAGTTTATTATAATTACACTGCATTTACAGTCTTTTACAAATTGTTTAACAGATTGTTGAAGCTAACTATCCAGAGACTATGAGCTGTGTTTTGATCATTCGAGCACCCAGGGTCTTCCCTATCCTTTGGACTTTAGTATCCACATTTATAGATGATAATACCAGGTAACATTATTGATAATTATATATAATTACTTAAGGACTTGGAGTCTTTAACATTTTACATTCTCTTAATGACAAAGAAAGTGTACTAATAGCTTTAGTAATGTAAAACAGTTTAGCTTATAACTATATGGAATTTTTATGCTTTATAAAAGTAGAGAGGGAACTTTCATTAATTGTTGCTGCCTTTACCACACAACACATGGAAATCCGATGACATCTGGCAACTACAAGTAGATTTTCTTGTTCAGAGCCGCAAACAGTGAGGAGGTAAATTGCATGCCCCTGCAATACTGTCTTTTAAACTGTAAATAATGTGATGAAATGTATACTAGAAAAACTTAGTTTAGTCCCAGACTACAAGGGTTGCTTACAACAAATCGTTTCCCATTTTTCTTTACTGGAGTATTGTAAATTGTGTTTATGAGTGACTTAGCTGTTGTTTTCTAATTGAATATCATACACTTCTTTCTACATGATTCTCTTAGAACAATATAGCACAGTAACAAGCTATACTTTTAAATTGTCACACTTTCCGTTGGTAGGATGATTTATGTATATGGATCCTCCAGATATATAGCACTGACAGGCACTTAAACCGCACGATCAGCTGGAACAGCAGTAGAGAATTGACTCAATTCAGCCGAGTCTGATTTTTGTACATGGACAATGTTTCTGTCAGTGAATCTGTTCTTTTTGCATTATTGACAGTGTTTTACATGAATAATGTATTATGTATTTATTTCGTAATCATTCAGTAATAGGACATCTTTAGTTAAATAAAAATTTCATTTCCCCATACAACAGTGAATGAAATTATACAAGATTATTGAAGAGAAAAAGAAATTACAGCAACAATCAACATAATGTATGTACATATGGTACTGCCTACAATAACAGTGACAAATGTAATGGTATTGTACAATAAAGGCTGAATTAATGTGAGAAAAAGAGGTAACATGGTGTGCAGATTTTTTCCTCACCGATGTGTATAGTAGTGTTTATTTTATCGCAGTTTTTTTTATATACCATAGTGTGATAAAACAACTAGTTGTGACTCACAACTATATAGGAATCCAAGCATACTCATTTGTATATATAAATATAGTATACAGTTCATCACTATATACAAAATAAAACACACCCCAGGGTTCTTACTGTGTGGAAAAAATCCACAGGTAGTTGCAAGATCTCGTCACATTTCCTTGGTAGCTGAAGAAATTCTACAAAACAGCATCACTGCTTTCAATAGAGGTTGCTTCTCCTTAACTAACTATATTAAAGGGATCTGAATAGAAGATCTCTTCCCTTCTGACAGAGAAAATAATTCCACACCTTGTTATCATAAACTATTCATGTTAGATTTTATTTAACAGATAGACTTTGATTATTTATAGATATAGTTTGTTCATGGAATCACCTTTTTTAACCTTTCAAGTCACAGTTACTCTTTTATGTTGTGTAATTACAGATCAAAGTTCTTGTTCTATGGTGGAAATGATTACCAAGGCACTGGAGGTCTTATTGACTTTATGCCGAAGGAACACATTCCAGATTTTCTAGGAGGAGATTGCAAGGTTAGTCAAATTTTATTAAGAAATTTCTCATTTTGATTTCTATTGTATGAAAGTGATAATCACTTAACTGTGTGTAAAGGGAATCAGCTTAGTCACAGTATCATACAATGTCTTGTCTATGTAATCTATGCGAAGTATGATGGCACAGATTCAGTATTGTTTCATACCAAGTTGGTAATTACTATCCTGTGAAGTCACCGTTGTATTCTTAGTGTTTATTGTCATAGATTAGAGTTTTTAAGTATAACACAGATATATATATGCTATAAGTATTGTGTATTTATTATTATGTAATGGCCTATTTTTTTCTATTTTCATCTACCCTCTCATTTCTTTTTCTCTGTTGTGGTTGACGTTTGACTCACAGCGAGGCTCTCTCTCTCGCTCGGACCCTGTACCAGAGTCCTTGTACACTGTTGTGTACCCAGACGAACTGGAGTTTAGTGTAAGAATTTAGTCTGATGTTGTAGGTGCTCTTAACTCTCCCTGTCTCACCTTTCATGAATGCAAGATTTTTTTAACACTTACAAATTTTCCTCTATTGAGACAGGAAGGATATAAGTGTGAGTTTCATAAGGATCTTATTAATTTCAAAGCTGTGTATCCCTGGTGGTGGAAGAAAAAGAATTTTGTCTTCATGTCTTACATGTTGCAAGAACTGGCTGAAAATAGATAGAAAAGCAAAGGGCGGGCCAACACATTACAGCATCAAGGGCTAGAATTTCTTGCTCCCTACTTTTTGTTCCCTGTGCAGATGGAGGGGATGAGAACTAGATGAGAATAATGAACCCCTGCAGCATGTATGGCCACATGGCTGGTTTGTTCTAGCAAGGATTTAAAAAAAAAAAAAAAAAAAAAAAAAAAATATATATATATATATATATATATATATATATATATATATATATATATATATATATATATATATATATATATATATATATATATATATATATATATATATATATATATATATATATATATATATATATATATATATATATATATATATATATATATATATATATATATATATATATATATATATATATATATATATATATATATATATATATATATATATATATATATATATATATATATATATATATATATATATATATATATATATATATATATATATATATATATATATATATATATATATATATATATATATATATATATATATATATATATATATATATATATATACAGCCACGGTATATGTATGTATGTATATATATATATATATATATATATATATATATATATATATATATATATATATATATATATATATATATATATATATATATATATATATATATATATATATATATATATATATATATATGTATGTATGGGAATAATGAACCCCTGCAGCATGTATGGCCACATGGCTGGTTTGTTCCAGCAAGGATTAAAAAAAAAAATAATAAAAAATAAAATTTTATATATATATATATATATATATATATATATATATATATATATATATATATATATAATATATATATATATATATATATATATATATATATATATATATATATATATATATATATATACTGTCTCTTCTTTTTTTACGGGTGTTTAGATAACGCAAATTTGGAATAACACATGTCCTCGATAATAATAATAATAAAATTCACATTACAAGAATGATGCGAGCGAAAAAACGTGATACAGTAAGACTAAGCGTCTCGTTTCCAATTTCCCGCCAATAAGCGCATGTGCTTCAGTCTTGCTTCACCCACCGTACCATGTGGATATAGCGCTTCTAAATATTGTTGTGGTAAGTTTTGTGTTTACTGTGTTTTGTAGTTCATTTGTATTCATCCATCATGGCCAGTAAAAGACCAGCAAAAGATTGTGTAAATCTCCTGCTCCCAAAAGATTGAGAAAGTCTATAAACCTTGAGAAAAAACTGCAAGTATTGGCTCCATTATGACCTTAGTGAGAGTTCAGCTCTCCCACTTCCCCCTCCTCTGCTCCTTCCTCTCCTACCGCTTAAGTCAACTGCTCACTGCCACCACACACCTGTTGTCCACTGTATGTAGAGTAAGTTAATTTGTTTATTTTATTGTTTATCTGTATATATTTAATACGGTATTTGTTTATTTTTAGCTTACTTGTATATTTATTTCAGCCAGCTTATGTACTTTTAAAATGTGTTTACTCAGCTAATTTCTTTGGTATAGTGTTTTTATACACGCTTGTGACCATACCTATTTACATTACTCCTTATGAAAATATACTATTTAAATTTCGCGAACTTTGAATTACACGAGCCTTATGAGAACCTATCCTCCCATAAAATAGAAGAGAATATATATATATATATATATATATATATATATATATATATATATATATATATATTATATATATATATATATATATATATATATATATATATATATATATATATATATAATTTTTACCTTGCTGGGACTCGAACCTAAGACATATTATCAGTGTATCAAGGCACTACCTACTTACCAATTATACCCAATGCAATAAGGGAAGAGAATGAAACTTTTCTGCTAATCGAAATGGCTTTTTTCATTTTACTTTCTCCTCCCAACCCC
>JAXCGZ010000487.1:0-45000 GCA_037179515.1 Halocaridina rubra | reverse complement strand
CTCCAACAACTCTCGCAAGAACATGACGATAATATGGTTCGTTTGGTGACCTGCAGTATTATCGACGATGCCATGAATCCTTACAAGACCATCTTTGTACAAAAGAAGAAACAGCAACTCCCCATTACCATGTTCTTCTCTTGTAAAAAGCAGCCGTAAAGCTGTCATTGGGTGTGGAGTATGTATACGTCATCATCACCTCACTCACGGTAAGCTTACCTATCACGTTCACATAAATTTACGCTTGCACACTATTATTAATAAATTAAAAGGTGGTTTTTCAACAATTCAGGGAGGGTTTATACAGTAAAGGTAAAAATAAATGTAAAATACCTATGTATATACGGTGTTGCCTCACTTATCACGGTAGTTCGGTTCCGGGACCCGGCGCGAACCCGGAAATCCGTGGTGTAGAGATCAGCCTATATGTACATGGATATTTTAATGTATTTTTACGTTTACACTGTGTAAACCCTCCCTGTACTGTTAAAAAAACACCCTTTACATTATAAATAACAGCAAGCAACGTAATCATTTTATGAAAGTGATAGGAAAACTTACCATGAATGAGGTGATGATGACTTGACATTAATAGGTTCCATATTTTACAATAATTTTTACGTTTACGTAAAATAGCGGCCGACATCCACAAACTTTTTTCCTTCTTTCAACATATCTAAGAGTTTCACTTTATCTACAATGGTTAACATTTTCCTTTGCCGCTTAGGCTCATTACAAGAAGCCTTAGAAGATGAAGGATGCTTGGGAGGCATTGCAAAGGTTAAAATATGCGAGTAAAAAAATCACAAGGAAAACATTTTAATAATAATAAGCACAACATGAATGGCACACACGAGTGAGGCGAGACAATGGAAGATGGTGGAAGCCTTTGTCCGAAACGCTGATAGCGGTATCGTATTTTACATGTTGCAATACTGTTAGTATTTATGTTTTTTACTATTTTTTACTGTTATATTATTCTTAGGCTAAGAAATACGTTTTTTTTTTATCAATTAAATCATGAAACTACTGGAAATATAAATATATATGCTAGCTCACGTAGCTTCGACCCCAATACATTGTACGCTATCGAACACAAGCAAAACGTGAGTTAGATTGAACGAGTCTTTGTCCAAAACGCTGATAGCGGTATCGTATTTTACATGTTGCAATACTGTTAGTATTTATGTTTTTTACTATTTTTTACTGTTTTATTATTCTTAGGCTAATAAATACAGTTTTTTTATTAATAAAATCATGAAACTACTGGAAATATAAATATATATGCTAGCTCACGTAGCTGCGACCCCAATACATTGTACGCTATCGAACACTATTTCGTATGATGCAATACTGTGAGTTATACTGTACGTACGTATATCATTCAGTTATTAGTACAATGTATATTAATTTAAAATTCATCTACTTATTTGATGATTGTACAAAATCTATTGTATTTATTCACTGTAATTTGGACCAAATATTCCTTTTGTAAAGATTATTATTATTATTATTTTTTTTTTTAAGAGTGTGACACCGGGACAGGCAGAAACTGCCCTCATCAACAAAGGCCCGGGCACGAGAAAATACCAAGACGAAGGAAAAGAAAAAGGTTAAGGGCAAGGCAGAGATGAAGTAATGTCACACAAAGGAAAACGACAGACAGAAAAAACATTCAAAGTAAAGAGGACCCAGAGATATGGAGGACTAGGCTCTGAGATGACGATAGATCTGCTTTTTGAAGGATGAAAGGTCATAAGAACTAGGAAAGACAGAAGAAGGAAGAGAGTTCCAGAGTCTGGAGGTAGATGGGAAGAAGCAGTCGCTGCACCGACCATTCCGCGAGCTACAAATCTCGACACAGTACCTGTGAGATGAGGCCGCTTGGCGAGTGTTACGCTGCCTCGGCAGTGGAGGAGGGATGCAACTCGCTAACTCATCAGAGCAGCGATGGAAGTAGTAGCGATAGAAAAGCGAAAGGGAAGATACCTTACGGCGAAGAGAGAGAGAATCCAGATTAGAAGTAAGAGAAGGATCATTAATGAGTCTGACTGCCTTAGATTGAACCCTATCAAGAAGATAAGTAAAGGAAGAAGCACCCCAGATGTGTGAGCAGTATTCTAAGCAGGGGTGGAGAAGACCTTTGTAAATTTTAAGTAACTGCAATGAGGAAAAGTAATAACGAAAACGAAACAAAACCCCCAATATTTTGGATGAAGATTTAGAAATTTGGATTATGTGATTCCTCCAAGACAAGTTAGAGGCTATATGGATTCCTAATATATTGATAAGAGTTAAGAAGGTAAATTTCATTAGTTTCGAAGACAATAGGGTTATCAGGAGGAGAAGAAGATAAAGAGATAGCCAGAAACTGTGTCTTGGAGGCATTGAATTTAACTAAATTTTGAGTGCCCCATTCAGATACTCTCTGCAAATCGGAGTTAAGAGTAGAAGAAAGAGTGATACGAGATTCATTACGAGTAACAGATGAAGGTTGAGAAGAAAAGGCAGAGGAAAAGTGAAGGGTAGAATCATTGGCAAAGGCATGAAGAAGAGAGGAAGATGGGGATTGTAGAAGATCATTGATGAAGAGAAGGAAGAGAGTAGGTGAAAGAACAGAGCCCTGTGGAACACCACTGGACACAGAGAAAGGGCTAGATGTCGCACCATCAACAACTACAGATATAGAACGGTCAGTAAGAAAACTGGAAATCAGAGAACAGAAAGAAGGGGTAAAGCCATAGGCAGGGAGTTTGGCCAACAGAGCCTTGTGCCAGACTCTGTCAAAATCCTTAGAGATATCAAGGGCGACGACAAAGGATTCCCCATAGTTCCTCAGAGAAGATGACCATACATGAGTAAGATAGGACAGGAGATCACCAGTGGATCTTGCCTTGCGGAAGCCGTACTGGTGATCGGAGATAAGTGAGTTAGATTCAAGGCGTTTCAAGAAGTGAGCATTGAGCAAAGTTTCAAAAACTTTAGCAATAGAGGAGGTTAGAGCAGTAGGTCGGTAGTTAGAAGGAATAGAGCGGTCACCCTTCTTAGGAACAGGTTTAACTAGAGCATGCTTCCAAGATGAAGGATAGATACTGGTTGACAGAATGAGGCGAAAAAATACTTTTCAAAATAGGTGGTCAATAAACGTATCTATCTATCTACATTTATGTTTTTTACTATTTTTTACTGTTTTATTATTTGTAGGCTGGGAAATATTTTTTTTTTATCAATTAGATAATGAAATATGTTTTTTTCAATTAAAAAAAAATGAAAATACTGAGAATTTTTTTTTTTAATATTTTAATATTTTTGCATATACCCATGAAATAAAATAATAATTTATCAAAAAAAAACCGCGATAGAGTGAGAAAGCGAACCAGGAAGCGCGAATAACTGGAATAACACTGTATTATGCTCCTACTTCGCGGATTTTCACCTATCGTGGCTGGTCCTGGAAACGAACCCCCGGGATAAACGAGGGAGCACTGTATATATATATATATATATATATATATATATATATATATATATATATATATATATATATATATATATATATATATATATATATAATTATTATTATTATTACAGTATTATTATTATTTTTTTTTTATTTAATTATTTTTTTTTTTTAAAGAGCTTGAAGTGACCCAAAACTCTTCATTTCCAGCATATATGAATCATATGTGTACTATATTGCAAAACTTTTGCTATCTTTAGATTCGAGAGTGGCTAATTGCATTGCTTGGCAAAAAATCAGCTTAACAAATTTGTTTTGACGTGTGAATTTGATTTGTGCCTTGAAATGTTTTTGCTTAACATAAAATAATTAACCATTAGATTTAGCACCATTATAGTAGTGACATTCACTTTAAGTTGGTGTTGTTTTCAGTAGTGTTAAGTGAGATATTTATTTTGAACTACTGTATTTCCATACTATATACTGAAAAAGAAAAAAGATGCTGTCAAGACAATCACATTGCATTATATCTATCTTTGAATATGTTTGACCTCTTCATTCCATAGTATGCCCATTTGCATGCAATTATATTTCATTATAATTAAAATTTTGACTGTAAAGAATATTTATCCTGTATTAGTTCTTTATAGTCACTAAAGTATATATGAATAAAATTCAGCTCTAGATTCCACTCTAAGTAAACTTCTACAATAATATAATTTTATTGGCAGTGTGACCCTGTCAGCTATTGCATACCAGCAGTGGCTAATTTAAGTTACTTTTACTCTAGCTCATATTCTTTGCTGGACTTTATGGAGAATGCTGCCCGTACTGACCAATGATTGTAGTCGGTCATAAATATACTGAGTATGCTACTTTGTTTATTATTTAATGAGTAAAGTTTATATATATGAATTCTCATATTACGCTGTACTCGTCAACTAGTGTAATAAGTTTAACATATACATTTAAACAAGAAGTAATGGAAAGAATAAAAAGAAATATATATATATATATATATATATATATATATATATATATATATATATATATATATATATATATATATATATATATATATATATATATATATATATATATATATATATATATATATATATATATATATATATATATATATATATATACTCACCTCTTGAAACAATGTGAAGATAGGTTCTCAAAAGGTTTGGGTATATAAATTACGCTTACTATAAATAGTCAATTTCCATAAGGAATAATGGTAATAGGCATAGATACATTCTACAACTGTACATAAACACACTATGCCAGAGAAATAAGATATGTAAGCAGGTTGAGGGTTCGCGCCCCATCACGGACTGAGGTTAGTAAGGGCATACACTCAGGGTACGATTACATCTGCCAAAACAAGTCCTTCGCAAGAAGGCAACCGTCCTAGCCCTTAGTTGAAAAGGGCGTTCATGACGTAAAACCAAAATCAAAACATATTTTACAAGTACATAGCAAAGCTGAAATACCTGTAGTTATGTATATTTAAATACAAATACTGTACAGTATTAAAGCTATACAGATTTACAAATAGATACTGTACAGTAAACAAATTAACTCACACTATTATGCGGTGGGCAACAGGTATACTGGGACGTGCGTGGTGGTTGTGGGCACGTGACTTAAGCGGGGGAAGCAGGAGAACGAACCCCTATCTGCAAATGTAAACAAAGACAAATTTTAAAAATTAACAAAAGCAAGACTAGAAAACAATTTTTTTTCTTTTAATTATGCAACGCCTGAATTACCGTAAAAAAAAAATAAATAAAATATATATATATATATATATATATATATATATATATATATATATATATATATATATATATATATATATATATATATATATATATATATATATATATATATATATATATACAGTGTTGCCTCACTTATTGCGGTAGTTTGGTTCCGGGACCCTGTGCAAACCAAGAAATCCGCGAAGTAGGATCAGCCTATATGTACATAGATATTTTAATATATTTTTACGTTTACACTGTATAAACTGTCCCTGTACTGTTAACATACCACCCTTTACTTCTTAGATAACAGCATGCAAGCGTAAATTTATATGAAAGTGATAGGAAAACTTACCATGAATGTGATGATGACGTGACATACATACTCATTTACAATTATTTTTCCGTTTACGTACTGTATAAACCCTCCCTGCACTGTTAAAAAAACACCCTTAACATTATGGATAACAGCAAGCAACGTAAATTTTTATGAAAGTGATAGGAAAACTTACCGTGAATGTGATGATGACGTGACATACATGCTCATTTACAATTATTTTTTCGCTTACGTACTGTATAAACCTTCCCTGCACTGTTAAAACAACACCCTTTACATTATAAATAACAGCAAGCAACGTAAATTTTTATGAAAGTGATAGATAAAATTACGGTGAATGAGGTGATGATGACGTGACATACATACTCATTTACGATTATTTTTTCGTTTACGTACTGTATAAACCCTCCCCGCACTGTTAAAAAAACACCCTTTACATTATAAATAACAGCAAGCAACGTAAGTTTTTATGAAAGTGATAGGAAAACTTATCGTGAATGTGATGATGACGTGACATACATGCTCATTTACAATTATTTTTTCGTTTACGTACTGTATAAACCCTCCCTGCACTGTTAAAAAAACACCCTTTACATTATAAATAACAGCAAGCAACGTAAATTTTTATGAAAGTGATAGATAAAATTACGGTGAATGAGGTGATGATGACGTGACATACATACTCATTTACAATTATTTTTTCATTTACGTACTGTATAAACCCTCCCTGCACTGTCAAAAAAACACCCTTTACATTATAAATAACAGCAAGCAACGTAAATTTTTATGAAAGTGATAGGAAAACTTACCGTGAATGTGATGATGATGTGACATACATACTCATTTACAATTATTTTTTCGTTTACGTACTGTATAAACCCTCCCTGCACTGTTAAAAAAACACCCTTTACATTATAAATAACAGCAAGCAACGTAAATTTTTATGAAAGTGATAGATAAAATTACGGTGAATGAGGTGATGATGACGTGACATACATACTCATTTGCAATTATTTTTTCATTTACGTACTGTATAAACCCTCCTTGCACTGTTAAAAAAACACCCCTTACATTATAAATAACAGCAAGCAACGTAAATTTTTATGAAAGTGATAGGAAAACTTACCGTGAATGTGATGACGTGACATACATACTCATTTACAATTATTTTTTCGTTTACGTACTGTATAAACCCTCCCTGCACTGTTAAAAAAACACCCTTTACATTATAAATAACAGCAAGCAACATAAATTTTTATGAAAGTGATAGATAAAATTACGATGAATGAGGTGATGATGACGTGACACATACTCATTTACAATTATTTTTTCGTTTACGAACTGTATAAATCCTCCCTGCACTGTTAAAAAAACACCCTTTACATTATAAATAACAGCACGCAACGTAAATTTCAATAAAAAAAAATGAAAATACTGAAAATTCATTTTTCAATATTTTAATATTTTTGTGTATACCCATGAAATAAAATAATAATTTATCCAAAAAAAAACCGCGATAAAGTGAGAACGCGAATAACCGGGGTAACACTGTATATATATATATATATATATATATATATATATATATATATATATATATATATATATATATATATATATAAAATGCATTTTACTCTCTCTATATACGGTGAGCAACAGGCATGGGATGAGCGTGGTGACGTTGAGCACGTGACTTAAGCGGTAGGAGAAAAGGAGGGGGAATCGGTAGAACGAACCCCTAGCTGCAAACGTAAACAAAGATAAAATAAAAAATGAACAAAAGCAAGACTAGAAAACTATTTTTTTTTTTTTTATGCAAAGCCTGAATATAATACTGTAGTACAGTATTAAAGATATAACATAAAAAAGACGTAAGAATTACGCAGGTGTACGCACTCTGTATATGATGAACAACAGGCATACTGGGACAGGCGAGGTAGCAGTGAGGAGGTGACTTAAGCGGTAGGAGAGGGAGGAGAAGAGGAGGAGTAAGGGGGAGAGCTAACCCCTGGTTGTAGTAGGGGTTCATACTGGGTAAAGAGACACTGAAGCACATGGCAGCATGGCGGGAAACTGCCTCCGAGGCAGTCACTTAGTTACTAAACTAGACCATTTTTTCCAATTTTTCTCGCTCGTGTAACTCGCGCATTTTATTTTTATTGTTTTTACTATAATTTTCAAGACGTGCTATTCCAATTTTGCATAGTATAAACATGTGTAAAAAGCGAGGTGACGGCATATATATATATATATATATATATATATATATATATATATATATATATATATATATATATATATATATATATATATATATATATATATATATATATATATATATATATATATATATATATATATATATATATATATATATATATATATATATTCTCTTCAGTAACAACTTTTACAATTGACTTCCTAGTGTTCTTTAATTAAAAAACAGTGCTTTAAATTATTTAAGCAAGCTAACAAGAAAAATTAAAAGATAAGCTAAGAAGTCCTAGACGTTTGTTTTGTGAGTACATGGTTAAAAGGGTCAGCCAGTTTTTTAAAATGAAGGCTAGGCTTACTAATGCCGTAATGTTTGTGATCAGGATTTGACTTTTTTGATATAAGACATACCTTTTACAAGCATAATATAAAGAGTATAACCTTATGAATTGCTTTGTAAATATTTATTGCATCTTACTTTTCAATACCTTTTATTGTAGTTTGCTGTTAAGCTGGCAGTACTTGAAATAATTTTGTATTCATTGAGAATTCAGTGATAAAAATATATTTCACCAATTTCTCGTTTAATACTTATCACTTTTCTTATTTAGGAGCAATGATGTACATATTAAATATGGTTAAGCCTGACCTTAAAGATTATTAAAGTTTACAGAAAGCTGCCTTTTGTACTGTCTTGGACATTTTCTTCTGTTGCCTTTTTTTAGTATACAGTATATACATTTTGAATTACATTACAATATTTGAGTGGTCTATTTCTTCAAGGATATAATATTTTATATTATACAGTGACTGTACCTATATGTTGTAAGTTACCATATGATAAGTACCCATATATATAAATCTCTGAATCAGAGGTGCACCACGTGAAGATGGTATTGATTTTATTATTACTAGGTACTGAATATCAGTTCATTACCCATCTCTATTGTATTAATTTTGTATTATGCAGACGATAGTTCAAGAAGGTGGCTTGGTACCAAAGAGTATGTATCAACCTGGAGAGGATATCGATGGGACACGGCTGCACATACCTCTATCTGAGCAATCTATGTATCACTCGGTTTCTCTTGGGCGGGGCCAGGTAAGCAAATTAATAAATAAAACTGAAATTTATTATACCTTTTCAGTCTCATATTATGAGTGAATATTCCATAGTTTTGATCAAAGACTTTGCAGTCAGTCTGTAATGTAGGCTTATTATCATGTCCTAAATAGAAATTTGTATAGATTTTTTGATATACCCCTTTTTAATTTTTTCTGAGAGGGTGCTATTTACAAGAACTGATATCAGAATGAAGTATTGTATTTGTTTTCAGTATGTATAGTGATTTTTTTCTCATTGACATTGCATGTGTTCATGATATAAATATTATTTTTAGGTCCATGAAGTCATTCTCCTAATAGAAGAGCCAGGTTCTGTAATCTGTTGGGACTTTGATGTCATGAAATGTGATGTTTTGTTCTCAGTGCTACGCACCAAAGTCCCAATCACACATCGTCCAGAACCACAGTCTCCCAGTGGTTAGTAGAACAATAATCTGTTTTTGAATTACAAGTCTTGTTTTGTTGTTTTGCTGTATTAGAAATTTGGACTAGCAACAGGAATGTCATGTTTTATAATAATTATTCTGGATGCTGGGGAATCATGAAGTGGTACCTGAATGGAGAAATCATCTGTTTTCCACCCAGGACTTCTCAGTTTCAACTCCTCTAGATGGCTTGTACAGCTTATCTCCACCAGATTCCCTTGGGAATAAGGAAAGGGTAATGGGATCCCATATGTGGTTACAGCTCATGTTAACTTAGTGAGCTTGATGAGTAAACCATTAGATGAGTAGAATCTAAAGTGGAGGAAAATATTCATGAGCTTAGGCCTATAGAAGGGCTAAAGTACTCCTTTTTCATATAATTTAAAAAAAGAGTTCTAAATTCAGCTGATGTATTGGTTTCTTAAATAATCACTGTATTTCCAGGGGCAATGGGTGTTATTGATGCTGTAATGGGCAGTGATGAACAGCATCGCTCAGTAATTGAGAAGACTTGGCGTGAAGGCTATGAATATTTTCGAGTAGAACCTCAACTTGTTTGTCATGATGGAGAGAGCATACAGGTTTGTTATTGTTTAAAAGAGGGAAAGAACACACAGTCTTCAGTAATGCCAGAAACTTTTTCGAGTTATAATATTTCCCCATAAACCCAATATGTACTCCGTTTTGCAAGAAAAAATGGCAGTAAACCTTAGATTCTATCTCATTTCACTGTAAGTGCTGGCTAAGAAAATTACAGAGCTTCTTTACCAAACATGCAGTAAGTTATTAGTAATTTGACATTAAAAGTGCGCAGGTAGGCAATACTGAATCCTGTGCGTGACCATATTTGCTTTTGCATTTTCTTAGTAAAAGATTAATATATATAAATATCAGGTAAGTAAACAGTAATATAGTGGTGGTATTTTTAGAAGGCTCCTTTTCTTCAGGCATTTTTTATATTCACCAAAGTCGTTATGTTTATGATAGCTACCATTAGCTTTCTGGTGGACTTTACATCCTGTCTTTGTTGAGCGGCTGTACTTCAGTTTGAACTCAGTTTGCTTTAACATTTGGAATCTCTTATATTAATGTATATCTTCTTTCTTTAAAGTTGCGCCATATCCCTCTAAAACCTAGGGTAGACCCTGAACATCTTTACTCCTTTTATCAGCTGATTTTACACGAAAAAATTTGAGAGGAAGAAATTACCAAGTCTTTGCTCCTCTATCCATTGTAGTCTGCTATAACAACGCAAGAGAAAACGGGTGTAAAGTTCTATTTCCTCTACCAGAAATTAATTGAGAAAGTTAAGGTGGTTGGCCGTAGGCTAACGTATTGTTCTAAAGAATCTTAGTCTTTTACAAGTAGTGTAGCCACAAATAGAAAATTATATACTTAATTTTTCCTTTTATATTCTGTTAGGCAAAGTCATGTTAGTCCATATATTATGCACAGAATAGCAGATAAAGTATTGAAAGTAAACCACTTAGAGATGATTGTGATTAAACTTACAAAATTGAATGATATGGTAGAAGAGTATATACTTTACAAAACCTTAAGGAAAAACAAGAATTTTATTATTTAAGAGAGGATACTTGAATAGGAAGAGCTGAGTAGATTTTAATACAGATTGTAATTGGGAGATATTAAGGTAGACTAAAGCAAAGTTTAACAAGGAGAAAACATTTGAATAGACATAAATACTTATCACAATTGGAGAAAACTAAGGCAGGAGGTATGGAGTAGACTCTTAGGGAGAACTACATAACCGTTAACATAATATGCTGCATGAGGAGAATATTTAAGTGTTTTTACACATTTTTTGGCATGGCAAATTGCTGACAGTTTTTTTTATGTCCAGGAATAAATGTGCTCTGTGATTCAAATATAGCCTGTACCTGTGCTTAAGCTTTTTCTTCTTTACTTGGTGTTGTATGATCTGGTATATATGTAAGCCGTACAGTGTCTATCTCATTACATCATTTGCTATGATCTATTTTTTTTTGGTTTTGTGCTTTTGAACAGACCTTGATCTTTGCAGCTATGTTTGTGTGGGTATAACAAATTAGCTCTGTAGATTTCACGTTTATGGGTACCCAATACAAATTGTATTGATTATTTTAAGAAGTTCTTTGAAAGCTGTCTTGGATTATTACTAGTATTTCACATTATCTCTCTAGTGAAAATATTGCCAGAACTGTTACCTACAAGTTACTTACCAGTAATTTTGCTACCTCTGTACTTTTACTTAGTTGTAGTGTGAATGCTTGCTACACTTTCGGATATAGCTGTGCCTGTTAAACCTTTCATTGTTATATTTTCCTCTTGTCTATGCTTCCTACTTCTCCCCCTGCAAAGTATGAGAAGGATGGTCATGAAACTCAACACCAAACACTACAGCCTGTCTATCGAGAAGGAGAGAGTACACAGGTCAGCAACATTTTACATTGATTTTATTAAATGATGAATTAAAGGCAGACAGAACAACAGTTTAGTATTCAAGAATTTTACTGAGATGATCTATGGTCTTGCCTAGAAAAGTATTCTCTCTGTATGGTTGCTTTTGGTATGTTTTGCAATATACTGTATAATATTTCATGATATTTTTCCCTTTTAATATTGGAGACCGTTTTGATTTGTAAAAGTCTGAGGAGTCAGTTACATTAACATTTATGAACTGTGCATTATAGGTATTTTTCTGTTATTTTCATCAATATTGCTGCATAGTGACATGGCTAATTGGTATTTGGTATATAAACTAGATAAAATTTCAGATTTACAGATTTTAAAAAAAATTTCAGGGTTCGCACGTGACATCCTATATGGGCACTTACGTATTGCAGTGGCGCTATTATGAGTCTGCCCCTCATACCTCACCATTAGATATTATAGATACTATCACAGCACCGAAAGCCAAGATTATGTATTACTATGAGATGCTGAAATCTGCAGACTATCGGTATGTTTTATGGCAATCTTCTACCACTGAGATTGTCGACATAATGAAAAATATAAAAGATCTGAATATGTTGTGTAGACGGTTTCAAGAAATAAGATTGAAACACACACAGTGTATTGATATATTTCCTTTTAAATTTAGTAAAGTACTGTATACCATAAAATGTGACACCAGTGCAGAGTCACTAAATTTGGGTTCATTATACCATCGTAATGCAAGGAAAACTCTTTGCAATATCAGAAGTATACTAATGAATATATTGAAGATTTCAAAAGATACTATGTATGTGCCAAGTTTTATTACTGTACATTTTTATTTTCACAGAGGTTCTATGACAAGTCTTCAATCATGCCAGAGTGGTTTTTCATCTCTTTCGTCTAATACCAACAAATCCGCTATATCTTCATGTCCTTCGCGCTGACCTTAGGGCACCACTCGTTTGGATTCCCATCACACTTCCTTTTTCTTTGCCTCCAGTTGATCTTTCCTTGCCTGTGGTGATCTTAAAAGGTGGTTCCATTGCTGTTCGGGGGACTGAATTGCTGTATATTCATAATACAGTTCAAAAGGTCAGTTGTCTTGGAGTTCCATTAGCAGTACATTTCCCCCCCCCCCCCTTTTTTTTTTTTTTTTTTGTAGATCTTCATATTGTAGGAAAGTCAGAGGATTATACAAGAATTTGTTTTGTTTATAAATTTACTCCTTTATGGGTAATAAATCCACACGTGTGGTGAACTGTATATGAAAGAAAAGTAGTTATTTACATTACAATTTGTTTGTTATTTTTACTAAGGTACAATAAAGATTACCTGATCAGGCACTTATCAAAGTGGAAACCACTGTGTTTAATGGGTATAAGGTATTTTTGTCGTCCATAATGTCTTGTAAACAGTTGATCAAATTATTATGTATGAGAGTAATCTTGTTGCTATTTACTCAAGCTTTGCTAATGGTATTAGCACAAGCATTAGATATTTTTATAACAGTTTATCAATTTATAGCATTGTTGACTAGGCAGTATGGTTCTTGATGTAACTTGCGTTAGGTATTCATGTACATTATAAGAAATATTAGTGTGGTTTTGAAATATTCCGCACCATGTTACCAAAATGTATATAGGACAATAATAAACAGTGGCATGTTTCCTAGATATTATTTTTTTGTTAATGTCATAAAGAAAATGTTAGAAATCTGAGTGACCCAGTGGTCAAAGTGTACCAAAGTGCACATGTATTATCATAATGATATAACTTGATTCCCTCCTGACAAAGCTTAGCACATATCTCAATATTGATAATTTGTATTTATTAATGTCCGAGACTGTTCAGTAAGTACATGCAACATGAATTTGAAGTTTTATATTGTGTACTGTGACATCAGAATTTACAAGGTTAATAATTGCTCAATATAATGGTACAATAAAATTTATACTTATAATTGTAGGTGTAAAGCAGTGGACAACTGGCCATATGTAATAGCACTGTTATCTCACATAAATGCATATTAATTATGTTTGTAAATCCATATCTTGATGGATATTGCAATATATTATTAAAAAATATTTTATTGTGACAGTATAGAAGAAAATATATATTACACACTGAGTGAACGTGAAACGTTGCATTTCATATTTTGCATGTGTGCACATGTGCATGCAGTGCTGAGAAGTGGAACAAATTGTGATAGTCAGCTGAGGTATAACTTTTATTTCAAGATTTTAGTGAGAGTAAACCGCTATATTGTCTTCCAGATTTAAAAAATGACAGGCCTGTGACTTGCCTTTTAATCGGAGCCATTTTTAGTTAATAAATCTTCAAATGTTGCAGACAGAGTACTTTAATATTAATTGAATTTCCAGGAATATTATAATAGCATGACTATTATCTTTTAAGGGAAAAAATAAAGTGATAACATCCATTTTGGTATGATGTTTATTCCCACTGTTTTAGTCGGTACACCAATCCTACCAAAGCAAGTTAAATTATTTTAAAGATTTAGTAATGCATTTTAAATGAGGAAAACATCCAAACAGTAGCTCTGTATTATACTATGTCTAATTATATTATGATTTTAATATTATTTCCTTTTGTATTTGATGAATTAGAGCTTTCAAAAGGTGACTAATCTGGAAATTCTAAAGAGATATTTGGACCAGATAATTTCTGGTCATTTTTGTAATTTGATATTGTGACTTGGAGTCTAGTCGTAATGTAGATTTCTATTGCACTGCTATTGTCAGTAATATATTGTATCAGAGTATAAGAGGATATTGTATTTATATAGAATGCTTTTATGCCTATTTGTAATAAGTATGACTGTAAAGAGAAATCTTTGATAGAGATTTTAAATTAGGTTAAGAAGTAAATATTCACTGAAATTGTGAATGCTTCTAGTGAAGAGACATTAAAATTATATTTGACTGTCTATTCATTATTCATCTTGCCGTACATATATCATAAAGTAAACGGATTTTGAGGTCTGGTATTTTGAAGAATAACTTTACTAAGCTGTATTGAAATTTTTGAAAAGATATGCGTTTGTAATCTTTAGGATCGTATTATGCATTTTTATGCATTTATTATCCACTTTAGGTCTATCAGTTGTGGCAAATGTGTTTAGTTGAACTGAGTCATGTTTTTGACACCCAAGGTTATGAAAGGAAGATTACAACTCTTGTGCTTCATTTGTGTTGTAAATGGTGACTTTTGAAGGTGATGACAAAAAGGAGCGAGGAAAGTGAAATACTGTGAGCTTCACCATTTTTTTATTTATTTTTTTATGTATTTTCACTCAACAGTGAAAAACTGTTAAAGAAGTTACCCAGACGCATCTTTATTGTTAACACATGTACCAAATGATTTCCAAGCATGGGAAATTTGAAGTGAGAATATGAGTTCGATGGCAGTATAAACTTTATTTCCATTTTACAATGGGTATTCGTCAGCCAGGACAAGCCCCAACCCCCCACTGTGATGTCCACCCACAGCAGTTCCTGCCAGTAAACAGCTTAAACTCTCGGTCTTGGACGGGGACCGATCTTTCGACCTCGTGAATGCGAAGCCAGCGCGTTACCACTGTACTAGCCAGCAAAAGGCTGGTGTAAGTAAAGACTACAAAAAGTAAAGGGAGAGTAGAATAATATAGTCTTCATATTCCATCACTTCTAGGTCACCCTCTTATTCACCAGAATAATGGAAGGCTCAGAGATGCCAGTGTAGTAAGGTAGAGGTTATATATTTGTAGCAACAGTAGTAGTATGTGGAGTAGTTAAAACAGCACCTTGATTTCTAAGAGATCTATCATGCCTTATTTTATAAGCGGCCTAATTGTTCAACAGAATTTTAATATTGGGAAAACTTTCCAAAATTTTCGGCTTTGATATTTGCAGATCATTATGTGATGAAAGATTATATAAAATCCCTTAGAAATAATAATCTTATACATTTATAATGCCACTTTCTTGATATGTTTTGTTCTGCTTGAGTTTGCTCTCTGTTACTTCCCTGTTTTTGAAATTCTAACACCTGTTGTTGCTTGCCATCATCGTCGCCTTTGAATGATATAAATAAGCATTAAGCAGCTTGTCATATTGTAAATTTGAACTACTCCATGTCTAGGCATTGCATTACTTCTACATCCACTGCAATAAGCATATCTCTTCTATATGTGGCTCATCAGCCTCCCTTACTTTGTTTCTACAATTTTCTTAATATATAGGGGCCAGGATCATGTTAGCAATACCAGGAGTATTATCATTAGCAAAGGGTATTTTTTGTAATGAGCTCTATTTAACACATGCTGTTAGTGTCTGCGAGGATTCTTTAATTGTAAATGTGTACTCTACTCAAATCTCCAAAATGCAAATCGAAACCTGTAGTGCTACTAGAAGAAAGTGTTCATGAAATTGAGGCAAAGTATATCAGATATGCTGGGCATATATTCCCCAGTAATACTAGGTTTAATTTCCACAGCAGTGAACTTTGAACTTCAATTGTAATGAAATTATGTAGCACATGCTGGTAGTTACTGTGTATAGTGTTGCATGGTACCTGTGTGAACTACTCAAACCTCCAAAATTTCTGCTAGAACTCTACATTGGGTCTATATAATTTTTAGAGTTTCTTAACATCACACTGTGGTATTATTAGAGAAAAATCAGGTGTGTTGGAGAAATATTCCATAGAGTATGAAATCCCTCTTTGGATTTAAGTAGTCCATTCCTCTATGAATATCTTTTCTACCCTTTAATAATTGATAGAAGAGATTAAGACTGATGGGGTAGGAGGCCGTTTTATAATATCCTTTGATGTTACCGGGTATATAATTAACAGAACGCCCATGCTTGGAGAAGAGCTGGAGCCTTTTGATTTCATCAAAGACCGTCACTTTTTAATGTCTCCTTCCTAGATGGTATGTCAAATTTGACATTTCATTTAAAAATATTTGATGTACTGTATCTCTCATTCTATGAATATTGCATACTTCTTTAATAATTAACAGGATGGTACGCTGACTGTTGAGCAATTTAGTGTGTACTTTTATATCCTAAGATTGTGTTTCAATGTTCATCATTGTATTAACCATTTTTTTTTTAATACCAATGATCCATACCCACCAATGTACACTTTAAAGTTACTCCCATATTTGTTGTCAGTTGTACAGTTAGGATATCGCTTGTTCTTAGGATAGCTGTGCTGGAAAGGTAAATAAATATTCCTTTCTATTCTTACTTTGATAATGTAAACCAGATTACTTTATTATAATCATGCATATCACAGTAGGAATGTAAAATATATGATTTTATTGTTTTGCTTTATAAGTGAGAAGTCGATAGTAGTTGACCTACAATTGACTTCTCTTTAGCAAGTGTACCTATACCCTGGTGGATGATACGCTTGTAAGTGTAGATAGAGGTTTAGATTTGCAGTTCATTTGAAGTTTGTCTCCTTTTTTAAAGAAATTTGTAACATTAAGCAAATTCATTGGCGCTATTGAGACCTACACTACATGTAAGTTTATGAAGTGTTTAGCTTTCATGTATTCTTCATACAAGTTAACATTCAGTGGGTCTATGTTGCAGTTGTCAACTATTTGACATTTTTCAGGTACATATTACCACCGAGATTGTTTGTCAAAATTGCTTGAGTGGCTATAATTCTGTGCTTTTTGAACCTTAAAATTGAAGTACAATGTAAAAGAGAAGTACAAATGTAAAAAAAAAGCTACCCTCATACATCTTACATGGCCCATTTCATTTTAAAATTATAGATTCACTCTGCAATTAAGTAATGCGTACTTCTCTTTTTGTACTTGAATTTCGACTCGCAGTGTCCAAACCTTCCTTGAATATCTAGGCTAGTATGTAAAGTACCGATATGTATAAATATCTGGTATTCACTGGCACTCTTAGACTTTTTCTGTACCACTTCATTGTGTAATGAGTAGGGAGTACGAGATTAGTACATTTCCATAATACTATACAAGAAAAGCTTTGAATTAAGCCATAATCGTCAGCAATAAACATATAGTTAGCAATGTAACAAAACACTTCAGAAATCATTTGTATTTGCGGGAAGAAGGTTTTACAATTTATAAACTTTTACATTTTGCACATTTAGAGAACCAAATACTCGGGTTCTGGTCCAAGATTGGTAGCAAGTTAGAAAAAGGCTCTTTTAGTGAATGTGTTTGTGCTTACTCATGCACCTCCCTTTACAGGGGGGATTGAGGCTTTGTACATAGATAAATCTATAAGGCAATGGTTATATACCACTGGTAAATATGTATGTATGGTAGTTGCCTTTTTAACCAAAATACGAAAGTTAGATCGCTTAAGGAACAATCACCAAAGGATTGAGATTGTATAGATTTAATGAATATGAGTTTTCTAGATGATTAATTTTTCGTTACTACAAAATAATATTCTTGCATTATTGTTTTCATGGTATTTCTCAAGCTGTTGAATGATTTTACTTAAATGTAATATATTAAGTTGTATAGTTTTTAATCAATACGAGTTAAAGGCCCACAGTAAATAGATACAATTTATACAATAACAAGCTTTTGTTGTCTACTAAAAGCATCTTTGATTGATGACAGATTATTCTGAAAATCTCTCATTTGAAGTCTATTGAGCTATGTGTTTTTTTCCATTAGTTAAGTTATCACTGGCTATTCAGCTTTGATCCACGTAATTTATAAAATTAGTTTTTTATCAGTTACAAAGTGTTTTATTTTTGTCATTCAAACTTGATATAAACAAGACGATTGGAGGAATTTCATTTGCAGTGCAATTTGAAGAATTTTTCCCTCCATTTTTATAAGTACAGTTATTTATTTAAGGATTTAATGAAGCTTGTAGTGTCACTTATTTAGTGTCTTTGATAGTCTTTCCTTAATATGATTTTCAAGCTATGTTCATCTTGTGGTTGACTCTTACTCTGTAGTTGAGAATTGCTTAGGGTCTACTTTTAAAGAGATGCAATTTTTTCTGCTACCATGCTGTCTCTAAAGCAGAGATGCAAAATCATTGCACGACAGCAGGCCTTTCAATCTTTAGTCGAAGTGCAGTGACGATTCCGGACAGTTTGTTAACAGCATTATGCGCCGGATAGGAAAATAATCATCGGTACTCACTGGAAATTTTTGGTGATTGGATTCGTAAACCATAAGCACCGATCAGGAAGACCTCGAACTGGGCATAGTGAGGAGTATGCCGAAATTGTTCAAGAGACGCATCTTAAGAGTTCATTCAGCAAAACAGCCACAGCCCTGAACATCAGCTCAACATCTAGCCGATGGAGGCGTGATCTCTAGCTGTTTCTTTGCTAGATAGATGTCATGCTGATGGTCAGTTCTACAGCTGCTTGCCAAATGGATTTTCCTTGATTCTGAATAAATGTCTTAACAGTTTTGACATTCTATTCAGTCTACCCACTTCGATATATTCCTAATCAGGGTGTGTCCTTTACGAATCCAATTTCCATAAACTTTTAGTGTGTCGATGATTGTTTTCCTAGCTGGTGCATAACACTGTCCAGACTCATCCCTGCATTTCGCACTTTGTCCACAGATTGCAAAACCTCCTATACAATGCAGCAATTTTACATCTCTACTTTCCAGTCTGCATGGCAGCAGAGGAAAACATTATAAAATTCCAAAAGTAGACTTATAACTATTCTCAAATACTGCGGAAGAGTTCACCAAAGATGAACGACATTGAGCAGTATCTGAAAAGATGTTTGAATATCAAATGAGAGGAGGACTTTGAAACATCCCAAAATAAATCAGAAATACTGTATATTCAAGTAGGTGCAGGATTGTACATCTAATAAAATCTTGGAAGTATTTACACAAGTACAGCTGCTGATAGAAAATACTGCACTACTTGTTCAAAATTTTTGCTTATTTCCTCACAGTTTCAGTGCTTTAAGTTGATGACTCCCGTAGCTTCTCCAGATCCTCTGTTTTTTTTTTTTTTTTATGTGTAATATCACTTGTATTTATTATTTTGGGGGTGTATAATGAGTTGAGGAAGGTTTCAATCTACTGCTTTTAAACAACGTACTTATCAGGGTGATAGCTTATAGTGCAATGATGTCAGATAGATAGTTACAAGAAAATAAAGAATGCTATACTAACAATACTGCTTGGTGTTTTGTTACCTGATATTGTATATTTCTTCCAAAACCTAATCCTGTGTATACTAGTAGAATGGCCTCTTATATATTGCTCATTACAAAGTATCACTCGATGTTACAGCAAAGACGAAGTCTAATAATTTCGGAATTTTCTCGACCAAGGAACTAGTTTTGTAAAGCAAACCTAACAACCTTAAGAGAGCTATCAGTCTTCCCTAGCCATGGAACAATTTCTAACCCATTGAAGATAATGGTGTCATTTAATTTTAATGGTTCCAATCTGACTCCACTGAGTACAATCTTCAACAAATTACTTAAGTTTTCTGAATGGAAACAGTTGTATAATCCTTTTTTTTTTTACCCTTGCATGATGAAGTGCTAAATGTGTAGCTGCCCTGTTTGTGGGGTATAAGATCCTTTTTAATGAATCTGAATTTTATTGAAGGAAATTCTTCACAAAATAACACAATTTTATTGAAATGAAATAAGTTATAACTAAGGTCAGAATCCAGGAGCTTTCAAAGATTGAACTTTCCCCTTCATCAAAACAACTATTAATTCTCAAAGTAACTTTTACCAGTTAAAATTATTAAGTACCAATTTTATTTTTAAATAATTACAGTTTTTTCATTTATTTAAGTTTGGGAGTTAAACTTGTAAAGAACTAATAGTTTTCTGTTGATGATAAACGGGATAGTTCAGTCCCAAAAATATTCAGGAGTTTAACTTTAGTTTTTAATTATTGTCGATTTTATGGCCGTCTTCATTTTTTTTTAGGAATTTCCTTCAATAAAATCTAGATTCAATATAAATGGTTTTATACCCAAGTGTGTATAACCATGATACAGTAGAGTTATTGGGAGTTCCCTTTGTTTTATGTGACAGATTGCTTGCGACTATTTACTTGCTCTCTTTACGTATTAAAGTCCCAACTCTTCTTCACTGCATCATATGTCGATAAAGTTATTGAGGCTAAATATATGGTTACAGGGATATTCTGGTAGATAACACTGAGGTTGAGGAAAAGTCTCTGAATGCTTGTTCTCTGGTCATCACGCAAGTATGTCTTTTTGGTACAACATGTCTAGAATCACTACATTTTTTGGAGATCTCAGTAAAGCAATTAGTTTGATCCAGGAAGTTTTTTTATTATCACTCCTGCCATGAGTACTGATTGTATGTCTGAAGCCTTGGCAAGGGAAGATGAGTTTGCTTGAAAGTAACTTTATTGCCTCATATTCCCACCTCCTGGAGAGACTTACTCACTTAGTCTACAGGTCCATGAATAGATATGCAAATCTCTCAGGATCCATCTCAAACAGCTAGCACCTCAACGGAGTTTCTTGTCAGTCACCCCATCCAGGGTGATGAGATTTCTCTAGAGTAATATCAGCCCTTCCTGGGTTCTCATTTCATATATTGAGAAGACCTGGAAATTCCTGCATCATATGATGGAACTTGTTGTTTGATGCTATTTTTGAGTAAACCGTCCACTGTGATACTACAGCCAGGACAAGCTCAGTCTCAAGTCTTCCTTCAATTACAGTTCTTTTTCTATGCCTACTTCACACCGAATATTCTTTGATGTTCGTTACGCATCTCTTATTCCTTAACATGACTAAACAAACAAACAAACTTTATTTCCATTTCAATACAATGGGTATTCGTCAGCCAGGGCAAGCCCCAACCCCCCACTGTGGTGTCCAACCACAGCAGTTCCTGCCAGTAAACAGCTTAAACTCTCGGTCTTGGACGGGAACCGATCTTTCGACCTCGTGAATGCGAAGCCAGCTCGTTACCACTGTACTTGCTTTATATTTTCTTTGTGCCTGGGCCCGACGAGGATGATCTTCTTTGTCCGTCCTAGTGTCACTCATATATAGTAGTGTTATGATGAATAGGCGCATTTTAACAACTTTTTGGATCAAGTAAAGATAACGACTCCCCGTACATTAAATAACTCCATAAATTGTTTGGTTAGGAATAATCTAACCTAACAATTTAAGGGGTTATTTAATGACTTGGGAGTCATTATCTTTACTTGATCTCTTTCTTTTTAATTCATCTTGGCCAATACTTACTGACATAACAGTAGGATCATTATGCAGCCCTGTGTCAAGGGTTATCAACAGTCTCTCCACTTATATATATTCACCTTTAATTTTCATATCAGAAGTACAATTGCTATTACCTGTAGCAATGTGTTAAAGACTGATATCATGGGAGCCATGTTGTTGTCCTTTCTTCTTTGAGAAGTAGACAAGTTGAAGTAAAGCTCTCACAGCACCCAGGAAGGCAATATATTACAGAATAGAATAAGAGTACAATATAGTATTCCATCTATAAGTCCGTTTAGGCTGTAAATCTCTTCAAATATGTGAATGTAGAGTAAGAACATGTTCTGTACAAATTTTGATGTACCTAATGTCTGATACCTGATTCTTACAGTAAAATATTCTTCTGACAAAGTGCATTGAGACAAAAATACTGCTTGGAAAGAATATTACAAACTTAAAAATTATATTTATTCAATATGACAGCATTTGTAATGAAAACGGTTTCACAGACACTCAATATTGTTTTCTTAACTACTGTTAGGGCTTTTACGTGCTTAAATTCTCGCACATTATCTTTCTCACAATAGGTTTCACTGGTAGCATCAATGATGAATTTTTTATAGTATCTCCAATTGTGTACTATTCAAACCCAAAATTATATACAAAAAATCATACTCAAGACAATCACTGTTAAGAGGTATAAGCACAG
This sequence comes from Halocaridina rubra, assembly GCA_037179515.1. Classification (NCBI taxonomy): domain Eukaryota; kingdom Metazoa; phylum Arthropoda; class Malacostraca; order Decapoda; family Atyidae; genus Halocaridina; species Halocaridina rubra. The sequence continues at coordinate 22,305 of JAXCGZ010000487.1, read as the reverse complement.
AGAAGCTTTGAAGTATATTACATACGAAACGATACCTTGAAATATTATTAAAACTCCAATTAACTTATGTATCATCTACATGCGTACCTTTATAGTGCTTCTACATTAGCCAAAACATAAAACAAAGACTTTATCCCCATCACTATATAACCCAGTTTTCATTATAAAATTAAAAAAAAGAATCATACCAACCTGCACAGTTGTGAGAACATGTATTCATAAATTCAACACAAACTTAAAAAAACTATATATATTCCCTATGTGGCATTCAGATCGAGAATAACTAATCACTGATATTACAGTAAAAATGTGCATGACTGAATATAAAGTCTAATGTTGTTAAAGTTATCTGACCCAGACAGAATTATTTTTCCAGCATTTGATATATTAATTCTTAGATGTATGAAGCTCCATGAAGACATGAAATAACAAATGATTAAGACATGATATATAAGATATAGATCTTACTTCATGCACAATCAAGATTAGCGATCATAAAAATACATTGCAGTATTAATACAAGCAATATGGAAGGTTCTCTGCATTATAATAAATTTCATAAGATATGAGCAAAGGTTCAATCCAGATATACAAAATGATAAACATTACCTCACTATATTGTACCAGTATATATACAGTTACAAACTTGTAAAATATTAAAGAAAGTGTTCCATACAAGACCAAATACTGTATATCTGATTTACAAATATTGGGTCAATATCTTTTCAGCTGTGAAATCTTGCTCTGTATCTGCTGTCCCTTATATATTAGTTCTTTTGAAATTAGTATTTCATATTCTTCTTTAGCTCACAATTAAAACATAAAAGCATGGACTACACAAGATTCACTTCTCAAATGAACACGTACAAAATGTTCTTTGTAAATTCACTAAGAAAGCTAGAAAATCAGCTAACGAAGATGCATTGTGTGGATGAAGCTTATATGAAGAAATACCTCCGATTTGAGAAGTCGAAAAAGATTTTCTGTTTCATTTCTATTACAATAACAAGTCTGGTAAATTACATCATTCAAACTTACTAAATGCAATTATGAAATTGCCATTCAAATTTCTTCCATAACACACTCATGACTGACGACTGACTAAGCACAAAAAAAAAACAAATGCAAATTTTTTTTTTTTTTAATCAGCTTCCTCTTAGTGGGGGCACTTGGGATTGTTCCCATTACCGAGTTTTCACTTTTTTTTTTTTTTTTTTCATCAAGAAAGATTCTCTTATTCAATGAGCTTTTTGGCTTTAAAGAACTTACGCAAATATAGAACCTGCCAAGTAGCCAAGCCAATCAAGCAACACAGCGAAAACAGCGACAGGTATAGCACACGACTGTTAGTAGACTCTGTACCACAAAGATATAAAAAAGTCATTACACAAAGTAAACTAAAACTCAAATGTAGCTTCAACCATATTTTTTTTCTTACATATACTGTATATCATGGCTTGCAAAAGCGCAGAGGCCACAACTATGACAAAAGGCAACTTGGGCTTACACATTAATTTTTTAATAGTTTTGTGGAAATAATACAAACTGATGGAGGTGAGGATTGTATGTCATATTTTTCAATTTCTTACAGCATACAAGGGTATGTATTTATATTCCATCCATCCATATACCAAAGCCATATTCCCCCTTATAAGAGAGGTGGTTAAGTCCAAGAAAATACTTTGACTTTTTGTGGGAAGTAAATACAGGGGAGGGGATTCCAGTCCCTTTGCTCCGCCCCATTTAGTTGACTTTTACGACATGCAGGGGAACACAGAGGAAGTATTTTTACTCCCTCCCTAAGGGGGATATAAAAAATTACAGCAAAAGTGTTCAAAGTAATGCTTAGGAGACCGTGTATTTATATTACAGTTCCATAATACCATGTTGCATTAGAGCCAGCATGAAGACCGTAGCTCCTTTCAGGATAAGTCTACAATGCACTTACAGCAATCTCTCACTAATGCCCTTTATTCCCTTACCATTCCTACTGCCTCATTCCACCAGTCATATCCTCCTCTCAAGATTCTATATACAGTATACACAACACCTTGGAGCTTACCACAAATGACTTTTGATAACCTCTATACTAAATTCTCATTTCCTTCATGGTCTCCTAATAATTTTCTTTAAATACTGTTGCTCTAACTTTATTTATATCTAGTCACTTGTTTTTGCCATCTCCATGCGAATCACTTTCTTTCCTGCCATTCCCACCAGTTTCTAGCTTTGCCTATTATAAAAAATGGCCTAAAGTCCCTTGGATGCACTTCCAAAAACAGACTTATAATGCAATCTACAAATCTCTTGGATGCCCTTCATAACACACTCATAATGAACTCATAACACAAACTTATAATGCTAATTTACGTCTGGCAGAAGAAAAACACTTACCGTTAGTGTCTCTCATTTCCTCCTCACGCTGCCTCATGTAAGAAAAGTCCTGGACGATGCTTTCACTAAGGTCTTCCAGACGTTTCAATTCCACTTCGAGTGGTTTCAACTTGGCAGCTTCACCCAACTATCAAAACAACGAACAATAATTTTTATAGAAGGCAAACAGAACACAGAAACTTTAACTAAGAAACCATTCAGCAGAGACATACTAATTAAAATTTTTAGCGAGACTTATTTCATAAGTGCTATAAAACAGACATGTAAAAAAGAATCATTTGGCAAATGCACTGTCAATACAATCTTATGCACCAGATTTTTAGCTTTACATATGATATGAAAAGACTGCAATAATTGAAAAATCATTCAGCAAAAAACAACATTCCTTTTAATAATAATTCAACATGTGAAAACAAGAAATCTCTTCCAAAAGATTTCAAATTTTTAATTAAAATGAAGAACCCAATGTAACCTGTCTTCATTTATCAAGCAACTGGAAATTTAAATATGACATAATGATGACTGCACAATCATTCAACTTTACACAACTGGAAAAACAAGAGTGAGTTTTCAACACAATATAAAAACAACATGAAAGCTATACAAGTTATGGAGCTCTTACTAAGACCACTAAGAAGTGAAATAAAAAAAATGCCATAAGTTTTATTTTAAATGAAAATATTAGAAAACTACCAATGAACCAATATCTTATATATTTTACAACAGAGTGCATCTTTTTTTTTTTTTTTTTGGTTTGATATGTGCTAATCAAACATGAAAAATGATATTCTGTAAATGAAATATTATAATGAACAACAGCATTGGATGTGTATATACCAATATGCGCATACTTGTAAAATTCTCCTATATCCCTAATTTCTTACTGTCAGCTTGTCACAATCAGTTTGTAATCATAAAGTATGAGAAATTCAAATAATAAACCTTCAACATTACCAGCTACCATCACATGAGAAACTGAACCTAGAGTGGAGAAATCTTTGCGCAGGTCCACCTTACAGAACTGCAAATCATTAGAGGGTGCCAAGCAAATCAGCAGAAACAGCAAAAGGGATCTAACTACCAAAACCAACCCCTGCCCCTCATGGAGTACAAGAACCTGCGAGCAGCTTCAGTTACCTGGGTGATTACCTCATCTCTCAACACACATACACAGAGCAACACAATTTTTTCCACAGCGAGCAGTCTGGCAGTAATTTTTTGAGGACCTCTTCTAGCTGGAGACATTTGGAGCAACCCAAATAACAATTTGGAACACTGCATTGCACACAACCACTTACATCAAAAATTAAACATCATACACTCCATAAAATCTCTGTGGGTAAGTCCAAAACTGGCAATGGCCTTTCTTAGGGACTCGGAGCCCTTCGACAGGCAGCATAGAGAACAACAGTAACAAAAGCCAGAGAATCCACAATGTCTATGAATATTTTGCAGACAGATCACACGAGGGTCAATAAATTTTGTATAGATAGAACATACAAATATTAGTATTCTCCTACTTCAAATCAACGAATATACATATATTGGTCCATGAATCCAGACAGAAAAAAAAACACAACTGCACCTAATAAGATTACAATGTACAAGCTGATTAAAAAATAAGACATATTACTTAATATATATCAAAATAATGTCATTTCACTTCAGCACTCTTAAACAACATGAAGTGAATAAATTTGGAAGATATTCCCCAATGTCAAATAGTCTCTCTAAGCTAAAACCATATACAAAGAAATCACCAAATTAACAATAATCACACTAGAACAAAAATGAAGTCCCCACTGGATAACAAGACGACTCAGCAAACTATTATACTTACCAACATTCTAATCATTAATACTTTGGTTAGGGAAACCACATTGTTCTATTTATGTAAAAAAACAATATATTGGGGTAAATGGCATTCCAAGCTTCTAGTTATACTAAGCTCGTAGCCAGGGTCCTTAATTCAACACAGAAAGATCCTGGTTAACGAGAACTGCATGACTCAAAAGCTTTGACGATAATATAGCCTTACATGTTGTCTCAATACATCGTCAGGACAATTTGGGTATCCTTCTCCATTTATAATGAGTGGCACATTTCTTCTTTTTAGCTAATTAGTTTATTAAAATAGAGCATACAAAGGACTTCATTACTTCAGAGAATGGATAAATAATTTTTAGCATTAATAAGTATGAAAAGGAATAAATCATATAGTTACTTAAGGTATGAGTGCCATGCACATCACATTCGCACACAAATGAAGGAAGATAACCTGAGGAATAATCAAAATAAAAGTGGTACAACTCCCAACTGCTGTACTCATGCATTACTTCTGTGTCTATTGCTATCTGCCAAAAACTTTCCTATAGCATGGCTGATGCTAAAGGACCTAGGGGATGGTGAGGATAAGATGTATACCACGTTAATATTTTCACATTTGACGTCTGTAAAACCACACTCAAAAATAAACTGAATTTGTGATTCATATATATGATATCACATGTTTTATGTACATAATATGTACTGAATATTTAAGAACAAAAAATATTAAATGCAAGTAAAAGTGATGCTTGTGAAATATATTAGTTTCAAAAACACTACAAAATTACAGTACAGTATAGTGAAATATGAGCTGTGGTTCATGCGAAACAAAACATACTCATTCACATACAAACCAAAGAAATTGAAATCTTAAGTGCTCAGAACACCAGCAAAGATTTTATCTCTACTGTTAAAAAATTACCAGATTAGTTTTTCATTAAACAACTGCACATTACTGTATTATGAAATTGTTTCTCTTCTTCAAAAGATGACAACCTTACTCAAAAATATAGGATTGGGTCTAACGTTTAGACCAGAAGCTTGAAACAAATAATCCTCAAAATAATCAGAGACAAATTAAGGTTATAAGAAGACACCTTCACATAAGTTTCTTTTCTTTCAATGAAGACAAATATTTTTTAACATGACGACCTCATATAACACTGATGCCTGCAGGGCGGCTATAACTGGGAAAAAAATGGTTATATGAATTACAAAAAGAAAAGACCACCACAATGAATCCCTTGCAACTGAGAAATATTCCAGCTCTACACAGAAAATGCTGCAGTATGATACGTTGGGATATATTAAGGGAAGAGAAAGCCATCAATGCAGTACAAATCTCTCAACAGAAACTTCAGTGCATTCTTCAACATATTAAGGAATATTAATATCCACATATTAAAAACCACGGCTTTGCAATAAGAAGAGGATTTATTTAATAAAAAGCTGTGAGAAAAGCCCTAAGAAGTTCTAAAAATCCACATGAAAGACAATAATCAAATGCACTGCAAAGGAAGATGGTTACTGCTGAAGGAAATAAAGACTTAATAATTAAATCCAATACTTCCTTTCTCAACTTCATCAAACATTGTATTATCATATACAGTACTACGCTTCTTTTAATGTTTAATTCCATATTCACTACCGATGAAAGTATGTGCTTTAATCAATGGTAAAACCAGTTACTACAATACTATTGTAGAAGGAACCTAACTGGGAAAGGGAAGTAAGGGCTGGCAATCCCTCTTTCAGTGAGTTTCTCATGCTACAAAACAAATGCTAAATGCCATGAGGTTGGTAGCAAATATAAAAAGGCTATACAGTAATTTCATTTACTGACGAAATACACCACCCATAGAGTACAACAGGGAGGCCATATTTGTAATAAAAGAGTGAAGGTATGTATAATGTAATAAATTCCAGTGTTGATTTATAGATATGTATAGTTTTTAGAAGTATTCTTACACGCCTGATATCTGGGTTTAAACTGTAACCGAAAGACTAGACTGCAAATGACATCACAGTAAGGTTACCAAGTGTCTTTATTTGGTGAACCCAAATTAACCAATTTAAATGTAAACTATCATAATTATAGTTTTATTTTCAATATGACACCATATCCTACTGAAGCCAGCAAAGTGGGCACAACTGAACATAAAAATAAGGATGCAGCAAGCCTTCTTTAAACCCTACACATTCTCAATCATTCTACAGTATCATGTGCTTAGTAGCAAAGGAAAAATAAAACAAAGAAAGGAACAACCAGCTGCTCACTACCCTATTCCTTTTATTCGATTCTTAAGACACTCAAGAAATACAGGTGTGGATATCTCACCCCTACCACAATTGCTTTGATTGCAATATATATTTATTTTATCCACTCACAAAATCAGGGGTGACCCGAATAGAAATTCATGTCTAAACTGAAGGAGAAAAATTATAAAAATATCTCAACACAAGAAAGTAGCAAATACACTGTGGCTATAACAAGGTCAAAGATGTACTGACAATATGAGAAGCAAATTCTTTTGTATAAACAAAGGAAAGCATCTCTCAAGTGTTAATTTCTACAAAAACCAAACCACAACATTAGTAATACACAGACCCTACTTAATGCCTCATCTGTGTTCCAATGCAAGTTTTCAAACTTAGTAAATACAAGCAAAACATATTACTTTGAAATTTAATTTTCAACTAATGTCATCTTGTCTGCCTGTGATTACACAATAAAACTATTAAGAAAGAGAAAAAAGCCCGAGCATTCTCTATAAAATATATTTCAAAATTAAATCAGCAGTGTGCTTCATAATTTTTACTTCTGCAATAACCATACGGTGATGCTTAATACTGAAGAAAAAATAGCAATCAAAAGCTGAGAAGAGAAAAGCAAATTCTATGTTCCATCTAATACAATTTTAGCAAGTGAAAATGGAAGTTAGAGTAACTAGCAGTACAGGAGGATATACGTATCCTCTTAATGCTATGACACAAGATTAGTTTGGGGAATAAACTTCACACTTTTCTAAAATATAGCAGTATATAAAACGATTATCCATTAAGAAAGAGGTTTTATAACATTTTCAATGCAGACTTTGTCTAAAGTATTTTTAACAGTCTTCATATATACATGACATGTAAATTTCATTAATACAGTAAAGCATATACAAGCAATAACTATATTACTGCATGAGGCATTGAAGCAGTGTCGTCAAACATCTAAATAACTTACAACCATCTGCTGTTGATAATAAAGACGAAAAGAGAATCATAATTAGTATATAAAATTAAAGATGATATATATATATATATATATATATATATATATATATATATATATATATATATATATATATATATATATATATATATATATATATATATTCCCTAACTTACGAACGAGTTAGGTTTTAGAAATCTGTTCGTAAGTAGAATGTTCATAAGTTGTGTTCAAGTAAAAAACAAAAGTAATGTAAAGTACATATATATGCACTACTATACGGTACTTAGGCTAAACACGCTTAACTGCAACATAAGACATAAAGAATCTAGCATTAGTAAGTTGATACTGTGTATGTACTGAATTTATATTGGTTAAGCACCAGAGAGGACTGTAATTATTACATAAGGTTCTAAGACTCTTTGTTTCATATATCCATGTCGAAGAGAGTAATAGAGAGATTTTTCTCCCAAAGAGTCAATAGCTCTTCTCCAGAAAAATATTTAACAATGAAATACCTTTTGCCATAGAACGTGAGCTGGAGACACTATTCCAAAAATGTGTCTTCACCAAATAATGCTTCGTATTTGGTGTGCCATACTGATGCTTCACCATCATATGAAATATCTAGAGATATCTTCACTATCACTTAATTTTTATTAAATCTCGGAAAAGCACCAAGGCATAGCAAGTACAGAACAATCTTTGCTGAAGACACTTTTCTATATATATATATATATATATATATATATATATATATATATATATATATATATATATATATATATATATATATATATATATATATATATATATATATATATATATATATATATATATATATATATATATATATATATATATATATATATATATATATATATATATATATATATATATATATATATATATATATATATATATATATATATATATATATATATATATATATATATATATATATATATATATATATATATATATATATATATATATATATATATATATATATATATATATATATATATATATATAGCCAGTCCACTGTATAAGTAAAGTATGACACAACATAAGGCGGTCCCTTAAAATTTCACAGCAGTATGCTGCAAGGCCTAGCAGACTTTGAAAATATTTTAATCCTTGTGTGTTCAATATTGGGCATAAAAAAAGGGTCTGCTTAATTAAAAAAAAAAAAAAAAAAAAAAAAAAAAAAAAAAATATATATATATATATATATATATATATATATATATATATATATATATATATATATATAAAAAGAACCATTTTGTTTACAAATTTGATGCCTTCTCTTACAGCAATACATGAATATGGTGGTGACCATAACATTTCATAAAGGAAAATAAAGAAAATTATTACTTTTACGCATCACTGTACTCATTTGTTCCTGATCGTACTTTTGAATGTCATGAACCACGAAAACTAGCATGGCTAAACCTTATCACAGTCCGAAATGCTAATTTATCCAGGTCCTTTAAGCAAAAGCTGGTGTAGTGCATTATCTAATGTAAAGGTGCTTTATACATCAACCTTGGCCATTATGTATCTTCCATACATATAACCCTCCAAGAATTCAAAATGAATTCAAAGTAGCCCTTATATATTCCTGTCTATTCATTCCTTCTTATTGCCAATAACTTCAGTATTGCTAGTAAAATAAAACTTCCATCCATTAACATTATTGTTGGTCAAGGAAAATTTAGCATTACAAAATGGGCGGGAGAAAAAATATATCCAGATTCGTTACATATGGCTTACATTATAAAATAAAATGGAGAATATGCCAGCATGTTAAAACATCTAGTCTGAAAATAGCTTTTCAGTACATTTGTCACGGTCTTCAATTTCAAATACAGATTATCTGCATAACTAATATATTTTAATATAGGGTTGTTGTTACTTGCTACCCTTTTAACAATCAATGGTATAATAAAAGCTAAAAGTTGGAATATGAAAACACAGAACTTTTACTATTAACACCGATACTGATGAAATAACAATATATGAGAAACAAAATTATCTTCGTAAAATCTTACCGCTTCGTAACTTTTAGCCTCAACTCCATGTTTTGTGTTTAGTTTGATCTCCTGCTGTATACCTCGTTGAGCTGCAATGTTACAAAAGGACTGATATTATTGTCTAATTTACAGCATATTTATATTAAAAAGTAAAAGAATGTCAAAAACTTTAACCCCATCTTCACGCAAAATTCATAAGGTTCTTTGTTCGCTAAAGATGAACAAAGCATCTGCTCCCAATGGCATCCCTGCAAGGTTCCTTAAGGAGTTTCCAGATGAACTAGCTCCCGTGCTTTGCTATCTTTTTCGTCTAATTTTCTCAACCAGTATTTATCCTTCATTTTGGAACCATGCTCTGGTTCAATCTGTTCCTATAAAAGGGTGACCGCTCTATTCCTTCAAACTGCTGACGTATTGCCCTAACCTCTTCTATTGTAAAAGTTTTTGAAAGTTTGCTCAATTCTCACTTCTTGAAAAGTCTTGAATCTAAATCGCTTATCTCCAATCACCAGTACAACTTCTGCAAGGCAATATTCACTGACGACCTACTGTCCTATCTTACTCATGCATGGTCATCTTCTATGAGGAACTTTGGGGAATCCTTTGTCGTCACCCTTGATTATCTCTAAGGCTTTTGACAGAGTCTGGTACAAGGCTTTGTTGGCCAACCTCCCTGCTTATGGCTTTACCCTTTAGCTCTGTTCTACGATTTCCAGTTTTCTTCCCGACCGTTTTATATCTGTGGTTGTTGATGGTGCAACAACTAGCTCATTCCTTGTTACCAGTAGTGTTCCACAGGGCTCAGTACTTTCACTTATTCTGTTTCTTCTCTTCATAAATGATCTTCAGTCCCCATCCTCCTCTCTTTACGACTTTGCCGACGATTCTACCCTTCATTATTCCTCTGCCTTTTCTTCACAGCCTTCATCTGCTACTCGTAATCAGTCTTATATCATTCTTTCTTCTACTCTCAACTCTGATTTGCAGATGGTATCTGAGTTGGGCACCCAAAATTTGATTAAATTCAATGCCTCCAAGACACAGTTTCTGGCTATCTCTTTATCATCTTCTCATCCTGATATCCCTATTGTCTTTGAAGCAAATGAAATTCACCCTCTTTATTCTAATATCATATTAGGAAACAAGATAGCCTCTAACTTATCTTGAAGGTATCACATAATCCAAATTCTGAATCTGCATTCAAAAACTTGCGGGTTCTATTTAGTGTTCGTCAATACTTTTCCTCTTTGCAGTTACTTAAAATCTATTAAGGTTTTCTCAAACCTTGCTTAGAATACTGCTAGCACATCTGGTGTGATTCTTCATATACTATAATTATCTCCTTGATAAGGTTGAAGCTAAGGCAGTCAAACTCATTAATGACCCTCCTCTTACTTATAATCTGGATTCTCTGTCTCTTTGACGTAAGGTATCATCCCTTTCTCTTTTCTATTGCTACTGCTTCCATCACTGCTCAGATGAGTTGGAGAGTTGAATCTCTCCCCCACTGCCGAGGCCGTGTAGCATTCGCCAAGCGGCCTCGTCTCACAGGTACGGTGTGAAGATTTGTAGCTCGAGGATTTTTCGTTGAAGCAACTGCTTCTTCTCATCTACCTCCAGATTCTGGAACTCTCTTCCTCCTGTCTTTCCTAATTCTTATAACTATCTTCCTTCAAAAAAAACGGATCTATCATCATCTCAGAGCCTAATCCTGCCATATCTCTGATCCTCAGTACTTTGACTATTCTTTCAGCCTGTCTTTTTCTATTGTGTATCATGATCTCATCTTTCTTGTCCTCAACCATTTACTTTTTCTTCATCTTAATGTTTTCTTCGTGCATGGACCTATATTAATGAGAGCAATTTTCTTGACTGTCCCAGTGTCACACTCATAAAAAATAAAAGGGAAATAGTACTTTAAGATAACACCTTAAAAATAACCTTATCCTGGGATACTTATCCAGTTCATTTTAAAATTTTTCACACTTTGACAGTAACAATACATTTCAGATATATATAACAAGTATCCTAAACATATGTTTATACTTATGTAATATAAATGAGTTTGCATAGATTATATCCACACTATGGTCCACTATTCCCATAGGAATAAACTTTACATTCTCCAATTTGTTCCAATGCAACTTAAACTGAAGGATTCCTCCATCAAACATAGGAAATAATGTCCTTTCATAAACGGCATAACAAAAAAATCTTATGAGCTATACATTAAATAGTTTACTAAACAGATACTGTATCCATATATCAGCAGACTAAAATTTAGAGGCTATAAAGCACAGTCAAAAAAGGAAGCTTGGCAGCATCTTAGTAGAGGTACTTCCCTAAAGAACAACCCAAAATGATCATATCATGCACTCATATATGAGGTACTCTTCCTGCTATAATAGATGACTAAGATGTAACAGAAAGGGAATGACAGGTAATCCCTTCCTTTTTTTTTTCTTCTCATTAAATAGCTGACAAAAGAGGTAAGGATGTTCAAGATATGATTAAGCCCTCTAATTCCGTTGTGACTAACCTGTTCCCTTCAGAGGGAGTTAATGCTATGTTAAAAAACTAATGGCTGAAAGAACATGAGTACTCTACTTACTTGGTGGAACACGAGATACAAAGCAGACCTCATAGACATCGTAGTCTTCGGTGTTGAATATGAATTTGCCGCTATCTGCTTCCTCTTTCATAAAAAGATGATGACCTTTAGAATCTGTAACCTGAAATTATATATGGTGTATATGAATTACATCAGAAACGGTTCAAGCATACTTTAATGATACCTGTATAATCAAGAATACACAAATTTTAAGACTGTAATTTCATATTCCATATACTGCACAGTACAGTATGCATAAAGAATAGAGATAGCTTATAAACATAGTTATACACTCACAAAATGAGAGAGAGAGAGAGAGAGAGAGAGAGAGAGAGAGAGAGAGAGAGAGAGAGAGAGAGAGAGAGAGAGAGAGAGAGAGAGAGAGAGAGAGAGAGAGAGAGAGAGAGAGAGAGAGAGAGAGAGAGAGGAATGTAATCTATATTTTGAAGTACTGTATTTCATAATCCTGCCCATCATGTAGTAGGTTGGCTTATGGCACCAGGCGCCCGTTGCGATACTACAGCTGAAGGTTTTTTTAACTTAAATAGGTCTGTACAGGACAGTTTGATGTTAAGTCTTCCTTCAGTTACGGTTCTTTTTCTATGCCTACAGCCACACTGAATGTTTGGATACCTAATTGAAATATAATACATAATAATAATAATAATAATAATAATAACTCTCTAGAGGCAATCCCTATCCCTAATGGGTGTTTGGAAATACAGCAGGCTACATACTAATTCAACTTCGTCTTCTCAATACATTTACAAAGATATGTACAAAAAAAAAAAAAAAACAATCATTTAATTTTCATTACTAGTATAATTTTGTTTTCTAAAAGGAAACAAATGTGCAATATCACTATAAAATAACTAATTCACTTGCAGCCTAACCTAACCTCTCCTTGTAAAATCAAGATTACAATGTGTGGGAGCTGCGTACGGCTACACTAATACTTATTTGTTTTTCATTGTTCAAATAGCATAAGCTGATATCATTTGGAAATTGTGTCAATAACTAGCTTCGTTACAGGAATTGTCCTATTGCTTGGAAAGCAATTCTATTCTACTAATATGTCAATTTTGTCTAATTCCCCCTTCACTCTCCTATGAAAGACTTCCTAGTCCAATGGGATTATCATAGCAGTAACTCTTTGTACCCAATGAAAGTGTCTCAAGAAACGCACCTCCTAATATTATACTATAAAGATTCTTTCGATTGGCACCAGTTCTTCTTTATGTATTGTTATGGAATGATTACATCTAGAGTATTGATCTGAGTTAGATGAGTGATGATATGATTCATTGAATACACATTTCTACAACTGATATTCAAACTAGGTCTCATGTCTTGAACTTAATTTGGCATCTTCACTTTGACTTCCAATTTTCAAAGGCTGTGGACATGAGATGCTAAGCAAAGAACTTTAGTTAGTTAAACGTAGTGGTCAGGACCTCCTCCTGACCATGGGACAGGTATTGTACTGATCTGTTGACATATCAAAGAGCTCTCTTAATCGATTTCGATAGTATATTTAGTGATAGGTGACCTAATTCTTCCAACCCCTCCCACTTATCAGTAATTAAGTAAAGAAATATTTACATGCACATCCCATGGGTAAAATTAAAATAAAAGACATGGAAATAATACCTATAACACTATAAAAAAAAAAATACTGTATTTCATTAATCAACACGTACTTTAACTTTGATTAACCGAATATGAGCTCTACCTGAGGGTGTGATAGTAATTATATACCTTTTAGTGAACTGGACTGCACTTTGATTTCTGTCCCGGGGGCCCAGACCCTACCTAATGATTCCAGTTAATATAATGTAGGCATCATTTACCAAAAGAGGTTCAACGATTGGCGTAGAAAAGTTAAAACTTTACTACGGTAATATAAAGCTCTGAAACTTGTATAACAAATTTTGCTGACGAGTCAATAATACCGATGCTGCAAAAAAAAAAAAAAAAAATCATTACCTGAATATCTACTTTTTGTCCCGGAGTGTCTTGTACTTCAAATTCACCAGTGACGAGGACATCCTTGTGTATTTCTTCTCGTAAACACTTCTGAGTATTGGGTTGTAAATGGAACATGATTCCATCTGCAGCCGAGAGCAACGCTCCAACCAAAATAAATATAGACCCTAATTCCATTTTAACAAGTCTTCTCGTAAGCTCCCTAATTATATCCTGTGCACGGAGAACCAATTTTAGCGCTCTTCTCTTAAGCGTCTACCTAATATGTGGCACATGGAGTTTAAATCTCCTTGTGGCGGCAGTAAAAGTCTGATTTTCATCAACACAGCTTCCCTATGGGTGAAAGCAGCCGATGGATGACGTTTACTTTCGGCCGCTGACTAACAATTCTATGTGGTGGACTAGAATGAGCTTTGATGTAATTGTAATGATTCTTTATTAATTGACATGTGCCATGAAATATGAATCGCCCAAAAAGAGATTATTTTCAGTATTCACTGACGTTTTTGAAGATATAAACTTGAACCTTGCTTTGAGTTAAGCTGCTCGTATATTGTGGTCTATTAAAAAAAAAAATAACATTCTCTTGGGGACGAATTATATACATTTTGGATCCTTAACGTTTTCATATATATATATATATATATATATATATATATATATATATATATATATATATATATATATATATATATATATATATCTGTGTGTGTGTGTGTGTGTGTGTGTGTGTGTGTGTGTGTGTGTGTGTGTGTGTGTGTGTGTACGAAATGAGGGACTCTACCTTTTACTTATTTTACAAGGTAGAGATTTTAAGAAAAATATTCACGGATGAGCTCCACGTAATATCACACCTGCCGTAATTAGATAAGTAACTCGGGTATCTGTAGTAGCTAAGACTAATTAAATTGCAATTCTTTAAAAGACCTGAATATGCTTTCATTTGAAGGTTGTATTTGTCATTTTTATCCAATTCATAGTATGATTCTACAAATATTAATAAAATGTACACAAATGCAATTGACAAGCTATAATGGGTGGTTAAGTAAACTTACGGACATCATCATCATCATCATCATCATCATCATCATCATCATAATAATAATAATAATAATAATAATTATTATTATTATTATTATTATTATTATTATTATTATTATTATTATTATTATTATTATTATTATTATTATTACTGCATAATAATAATAATAATAATAATAATAATAATAATAATAATAATAATAATAATAATAATAATAATAATAATACATACATACATACATATACCTTGGCTGTTTCCCCCTTTAATTGGGGGGTAGCCGACATCAAAAAAGGAGAACAGTTTGGGGAGAAGTTATTCTCCCCTCTACTCCCCCTCTTCTTTGACGTCTCACAGGAGGTTGGTACAAGGGGGGGATTCCTAGTCCACCCGCCCCGTCCACTTTTAGTCGCCTTTTACGACCCGCAGGGAATACGGTGAGGCTATTCTTTGATATTGTGCCCAATAATATATTATTTATCATTCATTATTTTTATTAATCAATATAATGAACTTTTTCTTCTTCTTTTGGAATCCCCACTTGATAAAGCATATTCGTAAGCTGTCAATAGTTCAAAGACATGCCTCAAAGCTGGTGTCAGAAATACGCAATTTCAGTTATGAGAAGAGGCTGAGGGCATTGGACTTACCATCACTCGAATATAGAAGAATAAGAGGATTATGGTGACAGTTTTTAAAGTCCTTCATAATTTTCACAGAATGGATAGGAATCGATATTCTGATGGCTGGCTTCTAGAACCATAGTTTGAAGCTTCGTGCGAAAATTTCTTTGCACGATGTAAGGAAGTACTTTTTTAGTGTAAGAAGAGTTGATGATTGGAATTCGCTATGTTAGGAGGTGCTTAATGCTAACTCAATTTTTATATTTAAGGACAAATATGATAGGTATCATTGAATGTAAATATGGAGCCGACTAGTAGACGGCGAGCAACGTATAGGACTCTCCCCGTAAGCGCAATGAGGTAATTACAATTAAGTAATTACCTTTCAATTCATGCCTATGGAGACGTGGATCTGACGCGTCAGCTGAAATCGGAGGATGATAGTAATTTTCCGAATGTTTCTCGCTATGTGTACAAATGACCCTACCAGTGCACTAAATTACTAATTTTTGTCAAGGAAACTGAGATTCACACTAATGTTCCTTTAATATAATAGAGATTTAAGTTTTTTTATTTGCAATTGGATATGGTATTATGGTATACACTGTATACATTGCTTATGGCTGAATTGTTGTACATGTCTTCAGCTCTATGTACGTGCTTGTGTGGCAAAATTAGCAGAAATTTTAATTTTAAATTATTTTTTATATATGTACCTGATGAGCGCCGTAGTACACGGTAGTGAAGTTTTAAGTTTTCTCTGTTAATTGAGCTATAAATAGTAATATATATCAGCATACTGTACATGCCTGTGTGGCATTTCTTGCAAAGACTACACAGTTTTGTCCCAAAACTTGGTTTTTTTTTTCATTTATTTACTCGACTGTCACTGTTATGTGCAATATTTATATATATATATATATATATATATATATATATATATATATATATATATATATATATATATATATATATATATATATATATATATATATATATATATATATATATATATATATATATATATATATATATATATATATATATATATATATATATATATATATATATGTATATATATATATATATATATATATATATATATATATATATATATATATATATATGTATATATATGTATATATATATATATATATATATATATATATATATATATATATATATATATATATATATATATATATATATATATATATATATAGAGAGAGAGAGAGAGAGAGAGAGAGAGAGAGAGAGAGAGAGAGAGAGAGAGAGAGAGAGAGAGAGGCTGTGAGGGTAGTGGCACTGGAAAACGTACAAACGGTTGACTATAAAGTAACAGCAATAGCAATAATTAAAGATGTTGTGATGGAAAGGGCTAATCCACTGATTAAACAGGCACTTGATAAAGAGAAGACAGTGGTAATCTCAGGTATAAGTGAATCCCAGGAGTCAACATGCTAGGGGAGACTTGAACAAAATAAAGCTAGGGATTTAGACCTGAAATGGAAGCTTGGGGTAGTATGTGGTCCAGAGAATCTAATAAACACTCACCAACTTGGTAGATATTACAGGGGGGGAGAGGCAAGACCAATGAAAGTAACACACATGTAGAAAAATATTGATCTGAAAAACTAAAAGACCCTCAAGAATTCAAAACAGTGTTCATTAAATCATACAGAACACAAGAAGAGATGGAAAGGATAAATATTTGTTGCAAGAGGCTAGAAGGTTATATGATGGAAGAAATGAAGAAGAGATAAAACATTTTTGTTTCAGAGTTCTTCCAGACAATGGGAAGATAAAGAAGATAATGATAGAAGATCATAGGATGCGGCCTCATTAAAACTGCTGTACACAAATGCTGATGGAATAGCTGGTAAAGCAGTACAATTAAAGGATAGGATCCGCAACAGTAAGGCAAATATAGTAGCGGTTACAGAGACTAAGTTAAGTGAGGGCATAAATAGTGTCACAGTTTGTCCTAAGGGCTTCAGAATATTAAGGGTTGAAAGATCTGAGATGACTGGTGGAGGGAAAAGCACTACTCATAAGTGAAAGATTTCAGGTTGAAGAAATAAACTTTGCTATAGAAAGTGAGTTCAGGGAATTTCTTGTTGCTCACATAATTCCCGGTCAGAGAACATTGTAATAACTGTTGTACATAGCCTACCAAAAAACCAACATAGGTTAGAAGCTCATGAAGAAAGTCATATAGGTACTATTGAAGTCATAAACTCAGTTGTTAACACTGCACAGAGGAGAAAATGTAGGATTTTTATTATGGGAGATTATAATCATAGAGAGATAGATTGGATAAATCTTGACCCACACAGTGGAAAGGACTCATTCAGGGTAAGCTTTTTAGCTTGCGTACAAGGGAATTTCCTACACCAACATGCACTGGAACAAACTAAGGCCAGGAGTGGGAATGAGCCATCGCTGCTTGATCTAGTATTCACAGATAATGTGTTGGATATTGAAAAAATTGAGTATGAACCACCAATTGGAAAGAGTGACCACTGCGTGTTGTTGATGGAGTATATCATCGAAGATGTTCTGCCTGAAAGTAGAGGAACTGAGGACACAAGGAGGAACTATTCAAAAGGAGATTGCATCAAAATGAATGAGCTTTTTGCAGTTATTGACTGGAGGACCTTATCTAACAAAAATAATGTTAAAGAAATGTACATCTTTTGTGAGGAATATGGAAAGATAGCAGATTGTTGCATACCTTCCATCTAAATAGGGGTTATTCATGCCAGAGAGAAATGGTTCAATAATGAGTTTAAGAGAGCTAAGGAGTGGAGAGACAAATGCTGGAAAAGGTATAGGAGGAGAAAAAGTATAAATCCCTGGCAGACTTATATAAGAGCAAGAAATGATTACCTAAGTAAAAGAAGAGAGGCAGAGATAGACAATGAAAGGCATATCACCTGGAAAGCTAAAGAGACTCCCAGTTTTCCCACAGCTTTATCAGAGGAAAACTGAAGGATAAAGAACATTCTTTAAAGCTAAAGAGAGCTGATGGCAGCATCACTGAGACGGATGAAGAAATGGCGGTCGGTGGGGCATCGTGGGCGTCACTGCCACCCGGCACATTTAGGCATCTTTAATATGCCTTGTGAAGCTATGGGCATCTTTGATTGCCTTACGAAACTCCCCACCACCAAACTGAAATATCTCATATATTTCTGATGAAGCATCATAAATACTTCTATGAGAGCCTTAAAATTTTCTATCATTATTTTACAAAAACGGGGCAGAACTATCTAAGAAACTGACTTATGAAACTATTACAATCTCATACAATTATCTAAACAGAGTACACTAATACCAAGGCAATCAAAGATGCCTATAGCTTCACAAGGCATATTAAAGATGCCTAAATGTGCCGGGTGGCAGTGATACCCACGATGCCCCACCGACCGCCATGAGTAGTTACAAAAAGTCAGTAAGAGATCGAGCCTTGTCATGGACAGACGTAACGTCCACAGCTTAGCTCGCCTCCCCCTTGGGGGCGGGAATCTGGAATCGTTCGTGACAGGAACTGTAGTAATGGGAGCTCTGAGGAATAAGTGTAACTTAGAAATAAATTAATATAAAGAAAATGCTTATCACCAACCACGCTACCAAACGAACTACACCACAATTATTGGTGTAAAATAGTGTGAAATAGTAATCCCACGACACTGGTGACAACTAGTGGGATTACACCACGACATTTGGTGTCATCCGGTGGGATTATATCCACACGACATTTGGTGTCATCCGGTGGGATAATATCCATACGACATTTACTCATGGCGGTCGGTGGGGCATCATGGGCATCACTGCCACCCGGCACATTTAGGCATCTTTAATATGCCTTGTGAAGCTATAGGCATCTTTGATTGCCTTACGATAAGATCAGCTGAAGAATCTCCCCCCAGAGTGCCCGGCGTAACAATTTCCCCCAATTGAACTCAAAGACAACAACATTATTCAGATTAGGCTAGGTTAGGTTAAGCTAGGTTGGTCTCGCTAATAATTGTAAGGGCTAATATGTTAGCTTATATATACAATTCTGCCTTTGTAATGTCGACCAATATTGACCTCAACTTGAGTTAATCCATAATTCTGTGACTTATCCAGAAGGATAACCTCACCTAACCTAATCTAAATAATGTTGTCTTCGAGTTCAATTCCTTCCCTTAACTCATTTGACAATCTTCTTCTTCTTCCTCTATTTGCGTTCCCATTTTCATATGGGGTCGCATACCTAACTCATTTGACAGTCTGGTTTTTAATCGCGCAAAGGTACCTGACCCGACACGACACCTACCCAGTCCCCATGTGTGATCAACTGAAGAATCCCCCCTATTCAGATCAACTGAAGAATCTCCCCCTTGGGTGGGTCTGGGGGGAGATTCTTCAGTTGATCCATTATTATTATTATTATTATTATTATTATTATTATTATTATTATTATTATTATCTGTTCTTTATTATCTCGGTTAAGCAAGTGTAGCGATCTAGGTTTGGGATTAGGTAAAGATTAACGACCCTCAAAACATTAAATAATTTCGTAAATTGTTAGGTTAGGTTAGGTTAGAATAGGTTAATGCCTGATCTAACTAACTTAACCAAACAATATACGGAATTGCTTAGTGTTTTGGGGTCGCTAATCTTTACCTGCTTGTTTTAGCAGTTTTGTTTGTTTAATATATTCCATTATCTCCTAATCCAAGTCCTGCCATAAATTTTAACTCTCCATATAAAAGCGATCCCCGCTATAAATGAATGTATTAGGATATTTGAGAAAATAATTTTGCGAATTAGTCAGTTGTTGCAGTACTAGTATAACGATGTTGCAAGGTCACTGAGACGGACAAAACCGCTTATACGCTTTATTGGAAGGGAAAATCAGGGACTGGCTTAGGTACTCTACATGGAAGTTCTCAGTCATTCTTGAACACTTAGAGAATGATATCTGCACCGCTCTATTTTAGCTACAATACAAACTGCTATTATCATCACTAGTATAGGAAGAGGGCGGGGTTTCTAAAAGAGGTTGGGGGTATGGAGGATAAGAAGTAGGGGGTTTATACACGATCCGGGGTCTAATATCGGATGGGACGGCGTATGGGGGGGGGTATCCGCGGATAACCAGGGGGCAGGAGCAGAAGCAGCAGCAGCAAGGCCTGATGTAGGTGTGTGTGTGTGTGTAAGTGAGTGGTTGGGGAACTTGTGTTTAGTGTATGAGGGAGCCCAGCGTCCGCATCATTCGTATCTTCAATACTCCATCAAGCAACGCCTCTTATATTTCTTCTCCAACATTCATATCCAACGCACGTGAGTATCCCCAACGAACACTGCCACTCACGTGCTACCTCCCCCTCCCCTCAACTCCCACGCTGTTTTCCCGTATCAATACGAATGTTACATATTATAGTGAAAAAGAAGTGAAAACCAAAAGGACATAGTGATCACCACTGTCCCAGGGGGAGTCCAACGGCTCGCTTATTAGATGTATTTTTTTACTTCATGTATCATAGCGTTGCACGCCTCCAATCCACTCAATATGTTAATTCGTCATGGGAGAATCGTGAGTGACTGAAGACTGATTGAACAATTCAGGGGATTTTGAGTAATTTGCGTTTTTTGCGGGTTTGACATTGTCAGAGGGTATCGTCTGAGTCTCTGTGAGCTTCAGTCGCTGGTATGAGCGATTCAATATGGCTGCCGTCCGAACCCTTGAAAAGACGGCGGAGGTGTCGGGGATTATTTTGGTTTTATTAACACGAGTTGATGAGCGCGTAGTTCGGAATTCATTCCACGTATTATATTCTGTCAGAGGAATTACATTTGAGGTCTTTTTCACGTTCGTCCGACATCGTTTGAGTTTATCATTTAGACCCTCGTTCTCTTTGTTTCGATCTGTGAGGCTGTAGTACGAAATGAACAAATGGTGTTTGTGTGTGTGTGTGTTTGGTGTGTATCAAAGCACTCGCTCAGTTCCCATAATTTTCATTCAAAACTCTCGCGTCAACGTTGAAGAAGAATTCTCATTACTTTTCGTATTTTCTTTAAAATAGATATAAGCTATTAACATTTAAACTTCAATATAGGTAAATTGTCATCGTAAGGGATCTTTGGGGTGGGACTGATGCGTATGAATAGGGGAGGAGAGTGAACCTGAAGGTGGGGGATTTATCGTTGGGGTTCGTAGAGGGAGAAGGACAATAAGGAAGGGCCCCATGCATCCCCCAAATATTCGGCGCGAGATACAGGCGAAAGGATACCTTGTTCCAAGCATTAATACTGGATTAGTTCATGCAAATTTCACTTTATTATTATTATTATTATTATTATTATTATTATTATTATTATTATTATTATTATCACTTCGCAAAATTTGTCAAACATTAAATATAGCAAGTACTTATTTCACGTAACACACTCTCTCTCTCTCTCATATATATATATATATATATATATATTATATATATATATATATATATATATATATATATATATATATATATATATATTATATATATATATATATATTGAGAAGCACGAAG
>JAXCGZ010000486.1:15000-63847 GCA_037179515.1 Halocaridina rubra | reverse complement strand
CGTGGGCACCATTCTAAAGGCATTTCAAGAAAAATCAGTTAGATGAAGTATTCTTTTTGTGATATTTGGACTGGATGAGAGACAGAATTTGCTAAATTAGAATTTCCCAGGCGAACTCAACAGCTGCGTAGAGATTCATTATAAATAATTAAAAGTTGACCAGTCATATGTCACTGCCCTTAGCAAAGCATAACCTCAAGGGAATGCTATACCTAAAATGACCCAACAAACATACACTCCATACTCAGCTAGCTGAGAGGACATAAGGGATAGCATGTCCTCAAAAGACTGTCAAATAGTTTCCTCACAAACCACCCAAGGGATCCTGGACACCCTCTTCATTACCTTCATCATCTGATAAGTCTTCCATTTTCACAAGAAGAAAATCTGATTTCCGTGGTTCAGGATTAAGACTTTTAAGGTTGTTGCTTCCTTTTGTGTCATTGATAACTCCCAAGGCATGTGCTTTTACATTTCTCTCCTCACGTTCATCTTCAGCAAGAACTTCCTCTTTAATGCTGATGAACTCGGTCGTAGAATCTATGTTTTGCAAACAAACAGCTGCATCCTCTCTCTCTTGGGTGCTACTAGAGTGATTTGAAGAAATTCCGGGATCACATGTAACAGCTTGGACACATAATGTGTTTGTTTCACCACTTTCTACCGAATGAAAAGCGTCAGAAGAGTCCTCCTTTTCTGAATACTTAACGTGGGCTGCACTTATAACAGGAGCTTCTTCATTTCCTGGAGGTGAAAAGATAAGTGAATCCAGACTCTTTTGAGCAGCAATTCTTTTTTCTTCAATATGTACTTTCAGGTGCCTGCTCAGGAGGGCAGACCGGGTGAATTTTGTCCTACATATACAACATATGTAAGGTCTTGCCTCAGTGTGCACCTTCATGTGCCTAGTAAGTGTAGATTTCAGGCGGAAACTCTTTCCACAAACACTACACGAATGAGGTTTTTCTTGAGTATGTGAAGCCATATGGACAGTCAGAGTACTCCTCACACGAAACCTCTTTCCACAGTCAGTACAAGCATACGGTTTTTCAAGTGTATGTATTCTCATATGAGAGTGAAGATTATCTTTCTTGGCAAATGCATGACCACATTCAACGCATTTAAAGGGTTTTTCTTTTGTATGTATCCTAATATGACTAGTTACATACGTTGACTTAGTAAAGCCCCTGCCACAAAAAGGACATGTATAAGGTTTTTTTTCAAGATGGATTTTTTGATGATGACTAAGATTACACTTGTGCTTAAAGGATTTGTCACACATCTCGCACGAGAAGGGCTTTTCTGTCGAATGGATTATTTTATGAGCATTCAGACTGTCTTTCCGACTGAAACCCTTTCCGCATTCAGAGCACAAAAATGGCTTCTCGTCAGTATGAGTCCTCCTGTGAACATTCAGAGTGTCTTTTTTACTGAAATTCTTTCCGCATTCAGGACACGAAAATGGCTTTTCCTTTGTATGGACTCTTATATGAGATTTCAGACTGTCTTTCCGAGTAAAACCCTTTCCGCATTCGGAACACAAAAATGGCTTCTCTCTGGTATGGACTCTTATATGTTGGTTAAGTCTTCCACTTTGAGTAAAACTCTTTTCGCATATGCTACAAGTGTATGGCTTCTCTTTTGCGTGTACTTTAGCGTGTACTTTAAAATGCTGTTGTAGAAGGTATTCTTGAAGAAAGGAATTGCCACATTCAGTACAGGAAAAAGATTTCTCTTCAGATTTCACACAGACTTCTGAAGGTGAAGTATTCTCTAAACTACTATTTTCACTTTGTTCCTCCATGTTCACTGGAGTGTCACTTAAATGTCATTGACGAGATATGAAATTTTATTTTATATGTACAAATGGTTAAAAAGAGTTCTATATAAAATAAAAGAGACGAAAATTTGCAATCTATATTCAGTTACACACCCCATATACTACGATTTTCATACTTACAGTTTTCGGAGTGTGTACTAAAAATTTGGAATTTTAGATACGGAAGGAACCGATGACACTTTTTCTGTAACACATATAAATCGAACATCAAAGAACTAAAAACATATGATTCGATATATAATGTTGCATACGACTTTTCCCTCTTCTGTAGAACTCATTGAAGCTTATATAGAATTACACTATAACGAAATATACCTTCAAATATGTGTATGTTGAAAACTC
The DNA here is from genome assembly GCA_037179515.1 of Halocaridina rubra. Classification (NCBI taxonomy): domain Eukaryota; kingdom Metazoa; phylum Arthropoda; class Malacostraca; order Decapoda; family Atyidae; genus Halocaridina; species Halocaridina rubra. Next base: position 61,665 of record JAXCGZ010000486.1, on the reverse strand, counting down.
TCAACGGCAAAATATCTTGCTTTTAAACATTATTCTCTTGAAAACATAACTAGGTGTATAAACGTGATGGTTGCATCTCTGAATCATAAATCTTCAGTTCTGAAAAAGAAAACGATAATAAAATTTAACTGCCAAATGAACCTTTGATTATATTACTCCCTAGCCATGAACTTGATACTAATACTGATAAAATGGGACAGGATAGGGGGTAAAAACCGTGAAGACATTGAGTGCACTCTCTTAGCCCTATTTAGGGTGTCATCACTTGAGAGGGGTGGAGTAGGATGGGAAGAATTTGGGGAAAAAGCATGAAAATGATATAATAGCTAGGTAGAAAGAGAGGGGCAGACTCTTTCGCTAAGATCATGAGCACTTACCGTAAATTAACAACCACACTCGTCTCATGAAATAAGCTGAGTCATACCACGAAAACTGTAATTCAGCACTGAATCAGCAATCTTGCACTGGGTAAATAAAAAGTAAAAAACAAAAAATATTAAAAGCTAATATTCTTGGGAAATTTAAAAGAAAAAATAATAATCTAGTTAAAGGTACCTGAAGTTATAAATAATGAATATCTTCAAATTCCTAATGGGGTATCTATTACTGGACGAACTCTATAGTTAACTTTTATAAATCATATTTTACTTACTTTCAAACCAAGTTAAATTGGAATAAGGCTAATTTCCAAAATAAGGTACACTAGTTACGATGATGCCTTAGTGGGCACAGACTACGATTGGCAACGTGCGAGAATTTTATTCGTCATGTCTAAGGTACGCGGCCATCACAGTCTGTGGTTAGAAAGGGCATTCACTCAGGGTAATGATCACACTTGCCAAAACCAAGGTTCCTCTACTTTTACTAACCTTTAGCAATTATAATATAAATTCTTAATAATAACAGTGAAGTAGTTGTTTTAATATAGTTTTTAAGGGCAATATCTTCTGAACTTTTAATTTTTCATATATTCAAACTATATTATTTAGAGCTGTGTAAGATGAAGACCAACTGTATTTATATGAGCATAAAAGTTATCTGCAGAGTTGGATATATGTGACAAACCACTATGCATTAGTCATCAGCAATAAATCCAAACTATAGAGTAAACTTGTAATGGCATGAGAGTAAGGAAGTGATTTGTATAAAACCAAAATAGTGATTTAAACTCTTCTGTAAAATTCAAGTAATTCTCTAGTAAGTGCTGGGTTTCTTCATAAACTAATAGCAAAATCCATGATATCCTTTATAGTCATTCTGCTTGGCACAGATAACATTTTACTTAGTTTTGCTGATGACCAATACATATACTGTACATGTTATTTATATACTTTCAGGAGTGTGGAGGTGACTTGTAAAATTGTAAAATTTTACAAAAATCACATTAGTAAAGTATGTGGTGTTAGTGTTCTACCTAGTATCTTTGTACTATTAGAACAATCACTGGACCTTATTTTGAGTTTAAAGTAATGGTAAATTTTTACAACTGCGCCATTCTCAATTTGAGGTGGAAATTATATATCCCCTCTAGTTCCTGATCTGTTCTGAATGATTGTGACCTTGATACTTCTCAAGTGGTTTTTGATGTTTTTGGATGAATGTGACCTTAAAAAAAATAACTAATTTTTTAAATTAGGTTATGTTAGCATACAATTTCTGAATATGTTCACCTCCAAACTGAAAATTATGAAATTAGAAAAAAAAATATGAAAAATAATGCGCGCTTTCATATTATATACACCTTTTCCGTAAAGCAAAGATATTAGGAAAATAATAAAAAAGTAAAATTAAGCTTAATGAAGGAAAATAATATCTCACCCTCCCTAATCTCTATCACTCGCAATTGACCAGTTCAATTGGTAGCATTCCAGTTTGCTAATTCTCAGTTTGCTGATTTCCATACACCTAACCTGATATAGGTTAGGTGGTTGAAATTTACAGAGTTCTGGATACAAATAGGCAATTTGGGAATCGTCAAAGTGGAATCAGCCAACTAGGAATCGGAAACTGGAATTCTACCTTTCAGTTACCTTTATTCATTTCTTAGAATGCCTAAAGCAAACCAGTCTTGTAGACTGATGACACATTATGCGTAACAAAAATTCATATTTTAAATCTTGTTTATCAAGATATATAGTTAGAAAGTTAAAGTTTGCTGGGTTTGGGTTTTCAGACAAGCCGCAAATTTCTTCTTACAGTATATGCAGGACACGAAGCTTGGTCAGGTCACGAATCCCCTAACATAAACTGTTCAATGGGAAGTAACGTAATTTGTAAGGAGATGCTACTGAAAACTGTGACCACGAGCAAGAAGCCAGAGAAGCACAGCCGATCTATAACATTAGAATTGTATACAAAGTCTTCTTCTTCCCGTTTTAAATCAAAACTATGCATTCTTCTCCTGGTTATCTGTATGACCAGAAGCCTGATCAGATCTCGTGTCCCATCTAAACTATTCTTAGAGAAATTACAGTGATAATTAATTTACGATACATATAAATTAACAAATACATACGCAAATAATCAAATTATTAAGGAAATAAACATTTTAAGTGAAGAAATGCCACTGAAACGATTAACGTAAGGACATTTCACCGAGGTTCTTGTATTCACATTATAGGAATCCAGAACTCTTATTTTCACTTGGTCAGTACTAACTTGAGCACGATTTTAATGCCATTTTATGATCAATCAGCGGATAGTCTTTGGTAAAATATGACTGGACGAGAGACAAAGAATATTAAAATGAAATTTCACAGGTAAAATCGTAAGCAGTTTTGTCCTTTATTATCAAAATATAAAGTTAAAGTTTGCTGTTTTAGCCCTCCTATCAGAGGCATCGCCCCTGCTCTGAAGGGCGTCAGCCGGTGCAAGCCCCAACTCCCTACAGTGGTATCCAGCCACAGCAGTAACCTTCCCAGGAACTGGAATGCAAGGCCAGCGCATTACCACTGTATTAGCCAGAAGGTATTACCATATTTTCCTAATTTTACTCACAGGAAACAGCACTATATTTGTATCTCGGCATCTCTTTGTCTTTTGCATTTTTTACTCGCTACTTCCAATAAATGCACTTAACAATTACGGTTTCTCTGCTTAATAAAACCTAGGCGTTTCGTACATAGAAATAAAAACGAAGTTTTGTACAGAGAACGACGCTTCGAATATAAAATCGAACGAGGTTTCGTACATAGATTTTTTTCTTCTTCAAAAATTGATCATGAGCCAATTCAGTAATTATTGCTAATAAAGTTTTACTTGTTCCAATCTCTAATGTATTTGGTATACTATTTCAGGAGGCCCATTTTGAGGGTTCCCAAAACGTTAAAAGAAAAAAATCCAAAGTCAAATATTAATTAAAAAGTGATTTTTTTAAAATATACATTTGAACATAAGCCCATTTTTGGGGATCCCAAAACGTTAAAAGAAAAAATCCTAAGTTAAATATTAATAAAAAATTATTTTATTTTGAAATATACATATTAACATAATTATTTACAAAAACACACATGTTATAATTAAGCACATAGCAGTATACATTGTAGATATTTACATTAATGTCAAATTTACAGTTCACACACACACACATATTATATATATATATATATATATATATATATATATATATATATATATATATATATATACTAACCTCAGTCCCCGTCACGGACTTAGGTTAGTAAGGGCATACACTCAGGGTAATGATTACATATGCCAAAACAAGTCCTCCGTAAGAAGGCAACCGTCCTAGCCCTAAGTAGAAAAGGGAGTTCATGACGTAAAACTAAATCCATAGTTTATTAGTTATTAAATATACAGTTCATATTTACAATGATATACATTTACAGTTATTATATACAGAATAACAAGCTAAAAAGCCACAAATGGCACACAGGAGCTCAGGAACTCAGTGGTGGACAGTTCTCCGAGTTCATAATAATAATAATAATAATAATACTTTATTTCCAACATACATTGGGTATTCAAATATGGGTGTACAATTAAAATTTACAAGTAAAATCTTCCTTTAAGAGTAACTTCTTAAGATTATATTTAAAAGTATACACTGAACCAGCATTTTTTAGTTCTCTGGGAAGCTGATTATATAAATGAGGTCCACGAATGTTTATATCTCTTGAGCCAATATCAGTTTTAGACCTTCGTACTAATAAATCTTCCCCTTGACGGGTAGTTAACCCGGTAACTGAGCTTACTGTGGAAAAATTATACAAGCAATCAGGAATATTGTTTCTTAGTATATTAAAAACAAAGGTACATATATCAAAAACATATTTATCTCTAATCTTTATCCATTCTAGATCTTTTAAAACAGGAGAGATGTGCTCGTATTTTCTTACATTGCCAACAGCCACTCGTGCTGCAAAGTTTTGTAACTTTTGTATTCTTTGTAATTGAGTCTTATTTGTACATCCCCAAACTTTGAGACAGTAATTAATTAAACTCATAGCTAAGGACTGGACAATTATTATACGAGTTGATGTTTCAAATGAGTCTTTTACCCTATTTAGATATATTAGAGTACCCATTACTTTTTTATAAATTTCATCTATATGCATTTCAAAATTCATGTAACGGTCAAAATAGACACCTAGGTTCTTTACAGATCAACAACTTGTCCTGTTTGTGGTTGATGTGGCTCTGTCTGGTCTGGACGTACTCTGCTACAAGCTGCAGTTGTGTGGTTACAAACTGTGCTTCCTTCTTGAGACACTGCTTCATGAGCTTGTAGGTGGGGACGGACTTCTCCTTGTTGCTGCGATGACCTAGTCTAAGATGCCAGCCAAGAGGCCACAATTTAAAACACATGAAGAGGCAGCAATGCATCATACCTTGTTCTTCCTCACCCCTTACATCACTAATTTCCTGTGCTTTCTCACCCCTCATATCACTTATTTCTTGTGCTTTGTCACCCCTTATATCACTTATTTCTTGTGCTTCTTCACCCCTTATCACTTATTTCTTGTGCTTCCTTACCCTTCATATAACTTATTTCTTGTTTCCTCACCCCATATATCACTTATTTCTTGCGCTTCCTCAACCCTCATATAATTTATTCACGTTCATGCGATCTTGATAACTATAAGCTATGCACCTTTTTTTTTTTTTTTGGTGGCTTCAGCAAGAGGTCATGTGGAAAAAAAAATATTAAACTAAAAAGATCATTGTTTTTTTTTTTAAATACATAAGCTTCAAGTAGCCTTTGTAAAGTATGCTAAAACATTCATAGATTGTTATAAAAAAAAAATTACCCAATTTGATGAAATTATAAAAATTTGCTTAGCAGTACATAGTTCCTACAAAAAAAGTAAATGCATTCATAACAATCTTTGCTTTACTTGACTTGAAAATGAAATTAATTTTTTGTTCTCTGATCTACTCTCTTGGGGAAATAAATTAACTTTTCCTTATATCGTAATTGTAGTATTTTTTACGTTTTGAGTCACTATTAGTCCTCATCATGGGAATGGGCACAGACAGTTTAAAGCTGGGGACTTAAGCCTGGATGCCTTCCTTCATACTGGAGACTAATAGTGATACATAAGACGAGGATTATCAAGTAAAGAAATAATACTGGTGAGTTACATTTAAAAAAAACTACTAAAAGAACTCTAAACATAATTTTTTTGCAACTTTTTTAATATAATAAGTTTTGAGTTGAAATAGCAAAAAATGTGATACAAAAACTAATCCATATCAGGAAACAAAATACTCCCACAATAATTATATGATAGACATGCACTGGTTTGTGTTTCACAATAAGTCCCCTTCGAATGGGGGTGGAAAAAACAAATCTAAACCTTTTAGAACATAAAGTGCTGAGTTACAATAACACAAGTTATCGGTTTACATCACAGACTCCCTCTTCTACTGAGGGCTAGAATGGTGCCTTCTAGAGTAACACTTTGGTTTTGGCAGGTGTGATTGTTTACCTGAGTGAATACCATTTTTAACCTCAGACCGTAGCAGTCTACAAACCCTCGACCTGACACATCAAAGTCGCTATCACTTTCCCACGGCGACCAAAGTTGCAATAACACAAATAAGGAATACTTTACAAAAAAGTAATCTCTAATGGAAAAAAATAAAAAAGCTCCTCTAAAATAATAACATTCAAAAGGGGGCAAATACAGACACATTTAACGGAAATTAAATTTGACCTTCAGTAGGAACCTTGTACGAACTTGAGCGGGATCGTACACAATATATTCGTTGTACAGAAGCGAGTAGCCTTGTGAATTGCTGACCTTTGTCTCTTTACCGGGACCCATTGGAACGACCAAACCGTCCGACCTGTAATGAAATGTCGTTAGAAATCAGACATATAATCACAATGCAGATTAATGACTATAAAATGTGATGACAATATTTGCAAAGAGCTACAGGAATATGGAAAAAAACATCAAAAGGAAAAATCGCTTTCGGATGTATTAAATATTCATCCTCAGGGCAATTCAGGATGTCTATTTGGAATACACAAAAGCGTGTACAAATTAAGCTAAAAGAGAAATAATAAATACATACAGTTTCTTGAATTTCTGTGGATCTGGAGCAGTTCTGCCAAGACCTTTGACAGAATTGCATCCACTTGGCAGTTTGTTGGCATTGTAGTTGGCATTCAGCAGATCGTTCGTCTTCCCAAGAGCCACCTCGGAGAGTGCTAGAAAGCCAATGTTGCTACGTTGAGTGGCCCAACAGTAATTGGCACTCTTGCTAGACATATCAGCGAAGTAGATACCCTTGCCAAACTGGGGAAATTAAAAATATTGACCAAATGTTCACTGAATGAAATAATAGTTATTCTTCCATTTACACTACTTAAAATTCATAATAAAAATAAAACAACCACATTAAGAGACAAATGCAACTCCTGTAAGTTTTAAAAAATTAAATATATTATGAATATAAACACGAATTTTTTCATTTGGAGCATTAATAGGTCCTTCAGATTTCTAAAACAAAAAAGATATGAAATATCTACTTACCATGTAACCAGTTACAGGAGCTTCAGGTGGGGCGATCCTCAATCCCTGGCTCAGAATGCCAGCCCAGTTGGAGAGTCGAGAGCCATGCCACAGTAACATGCGATTGCCAACGTCCTTGAAGCGCTCGTATTCCATGTCCTTCTTGCACACAAATGCTTCTACCAATTCCAGTTTGTAAGAGGTGTGAGTTTTGCCATGTGTACTTAGTAAATAGTTCTCGATTACCTGGAAAAAAATTATACACACACACACATGTATACAATAGCTGCAATACCCTTTGTAAGGTGGGTGGACAAGTCAAAGCACACATTCATCGATACCAAACATATCGAGATCATTCCTCTTAGCTACTTGGGTGTAAAACAGAAGGTGAATTTCTTTTCCATAAACATGATCAGATATGGCACTGAAGCTTACAAGGTGGCCTCTACTGTAACAACTGATGTAGAAGGCTTCATTATACCCTGCCTCCATTAGTTCCTTTCATAAAAAGAAAATCATCTGATACTTGTTTTGTAATAAGGAAGAATACAGGGAGGGAGGGAGAGCGGTAGTCTGCGTGGCAAAATGGTAGTGTCTGCGACCCTGAGGCGGCAGGTCGAGGGTTCGCGCCCCGTCATGGACTGAGGCTAGTAAGGGCATACACTCAGGGTAACGATTACATCTGCCAAAACAAGTCCTTCGTAAGAAGGCAACCGTCCTAGCCCTTAGTAGAAAAGGGAGTTCGTGACGTAAAACCGAATCCATACGGAGGGAGGGAGAGGGTAGAGATTGCTAGCATCCACTTAACTAACCTAACACAACTAGTTTATGTGAATAACATGCATTGAATCCAAGAGAACTTTTATATCCCCAAATGTGCTACACTTTTTATTTACCTCATTTAAAAATTAGGAGTAGAATTCTTTCTCCCGATCACTATAAGTAGCAACAGAAAAATGATAAGGATCAGACTAAATCATCTTAAAAAAAGCATAAACCTTACCTTATAATCCTCAGTAATCTTGTCAAGAGGAGTAATTTCACACTTGAGGCCAATGTAATGTTGATCCACAGGATGTACATTAACATCAATAGGCTGATCAATAACACTCAGAGCAGCCTGGATGTCTCCTAAGGCTTCAAGTAGAGCCACTTTTTCTTGAATATCAGCTTTAGTTTTAATCAGAGGGGGTACTTTCATTCCAAAATAATGTGGGATTCTGAAAGTATGCAATAATGTATTATGTTTTATGTCACAAATAATCCTCATAAAGGGGGTGCACACATACAAACTGAAATGGAAAATAAGGTAGATGCCCTTTCCAATGCCCTGCAGAGGGTTTTATTGCAGGTGTATCACCGCCCAGGTCAAGTATTCTGACCACTACACTGCTACAGTCCCTAGAAAGCATACAGTCCTTATCCAAATTTAAAAGTAAAGACAATCCCTTATTTACAATCGAGTTACGTCCCAGAACTTCATTCGTAAGTAGAATTGTTCATAAGTTGTGTTTAGGTAAAAAAAAAAGTATTGTACAGTATATACATATGCAGTACTGAACATTACTTAGGCTAAAGACACTTACCTACTACATACAACATAAAGTATAGTTTTAATACAGCAATAATAATGTAATAATACAGTACAGTACAGTAATACATACATTAATGGGTAAATAATGGAGAGGTTTTTGCTCGTATCTGTGAATGTTCATAACTTGGTTGTTCATAAGAAGGGAAGAATCTGTATTAATAAATATTCTGTATTGGTATTTACAAATTCAGTCCCTCATTCAAGAAGAAAAATTAGACCCAGCTTTGGTACATTACGGCACAGCCATTTTGGTGTTGAACCCATTTTGGCAACAGACATTCTGGCCCTAAGAAGTTTACATTTTGAACACCTATATCTAACCTAACTATCTTCAAAAAAGGAATGGCACTAAAATGGATGCATCGAAAAAAACTAAAATTTTTCCCTTCTGTGAAGACACATATTAAAGGCTAGACTTTCAACCCTCTGATAGGTGAATATTGGCACTTACCTTGTGTAAAAATCATTGCAAGCAAGCACCAACTGCATGTTTGAGTATTTTCCCTGAAGGATAAGCTCATCTATTTTCTTGAGAGCAGCATAACCTGCCCGTATCTGCTCCGTGGTGAGCTTTCCAAGGGGAGCTTTGGCAGCGTCGTATTTCATCTCCATGACTGTCGCTTCCATGATGCGCACATCGCATAAGAGCTCGATCAGAGCCTTCACTCGCAAGTCAAGCTTACATTCGATCTGAAATGCATACATGTCAACACATTCAAAAGTATAAATAAAATGTTATTACATTATTCTCTATGAATAACATTAAATAATATATGCATAATATTTTCCATTAGCTTTCGGGTAATTATCAAGGATTCATAGCTTTAATATTTTTTTCTCTACATTTTTTCACCGTTAATTCCCATTATGGGGAAGGACACAGATTGGAGCTGGAGAATTAAAGCTGTATTCCCTTCCTAATGCCATGCAGTGGCTCGATCTCAAGTCCGTTACCTCCAAAGTTGAATATTCTAACCTCATGCTATTGCGTTCATAGCTTTAATATTACTTTATAACACGCGTCTGAGGGTTCTGCTGAGAATTATTTAAATATACATAAACCAAAGGATAGATAACCCTGTATGGTAATCATCCCCAATCAGAGCGTGATTCCCTTGGTATGTCTGTGTTTTCAATTTGCAATTAATATTTAAGCATATACAAGTTTAAAGAAAGTCCAAATTCATGGCTTCACAACTCCATACAGCTATGCGCTGCATAATGTCCTCAAAAGCTATGTTCAGGGTCACTTGAGAAAATAACAGAAAATGATCCCATAAGAAAACCTTAAAAATTTAATTCCATGTAGGATATGAATCAAATTCGCACTTTGTATACTGGTCCAAAGTTTCGATCTTGATGTGAGGTTGGATTAGCTTTCACTGTCTCATATCAGTAACAATTGGGCTTGGCAGTTAATTTGGGCATCTGTGATTTCCTATAGGTCTACCTAATTATTCGGCCATTGCCTGGAGATCACTGAGTCCATGTGATTGGAGAGGGGCTTGGGCACTAGCTATATGGTAACTATATAGTTGGGCTGTGTCATCATTGTCCCTTGCCTCTACCTTTCATTAGCGACAACTTTAACCTTAAATATAAACAATGGCGTTAAAAGCCCTTATCACTGATATGCACAATACTCAAAATCCAATGCTATTTACCTTCTTCCTCTCCTCTTTCATTTTTTCCTTGGCATTCTTAGAAGCAGAGTCAGTTGTATCTTCAGTGGCATAATCCATGGCGAGAAGATCGTACTTCCCAGGTACCTTCTCAAAAAAATCGCGCATGTCCCATTCATTGCGTGTTTTATCACTGAATCTAATGGGGAAAAGAACTATTACAGTATATAGTGAGATCATGGAAGTATCCTCGTAAACTTATGGCTTCAACTGATAATAATCCTCTTTGTGTGTGTTAATATTAGTCCCCATTAAGGGAGCGGACATAGACAGGTTGGACCTGGGGAACTAATGCCAGATGCCCTGCAATATGCTCCACAGTGGGTTCGATCGTAGGGTTGTCAACTCCCAAGTCGAGTATTCCCACCACTAAACTATGGTGTTTCCCATGTGATCATAATGGATAATATACTGAAATATTCCTGCATATAACAAATGCCAACATTAAAAGCAATTGTGTAGCCATTTCTGCTTCCTGATATTTTTTCTCACCAGAAAGCACCTTGCAGTTATTGATGTTGTTGTTCCCTAGGTTGAACTGCATGGTCTACCAATTATGTTTCAGGGAGTTGTTGTCGCCCTGCTGCCTCAGTGATGTAGTTTTTGAAACAAGAAAAAAAAGTAATATAAATTTCTGGAGCTACAAACAACACCTATAGATATACAATTATGCTTACTTCTTCATGAATATCTTTTTGGCTTTTCCAAGATCCCCTCCACATGGCTGTAAGCTATTTTGACCATTGGCTCCGACTCGACCCCATCGCATCCAAACCGAATAGACATTTTTGCTGTCGTCTTTTAAAATTTGAATGAGGTAGTATTTGTTGTTATTAAACTGGATGTTAGTCTGAGGAATAAAAATAATGTACAGTATATCATCAAATACATATATAGTGTCTTTAAACCCCCTTGTAAAGGGGTGGCTTAGACAAAGCACACATTTTCACCATAAGATAATATACCTTGATCACTCTTTTTAGTTCTGCGAGTATAATGGGTTGTCAGAATCCCACCCCAACATCCTGCTTGAGTCACCCATAGGGTAGGTGGGCTAGGATCCTCTGGAGTGAGGCCCAACAGATGAAGCTGATTAACCCCCACCATTTTCATCACATAGCAAACCCCCCACAACCACCCATCACGGATACCTATACTAGCAGGTGTGATATCCTTTGGAGTCAACCTAATCTCTTGTAAAATTTACTGTACCTGATTTAGCATACAATCCCAAATATCTTCATCTTCTTCTAAGACATGAGCTGTCTTGGCAATTGGACACAGGGCATCAACTGGGGCACGACCTTTTGACACAACCACTACTCTTTCAACACCTGGAATTAAAGATTTAATTGTATTTTGAGTGCTATGACCACGTGTTTCTCCTGAAAGCAGACATTTAATAATGGAAATTTTCAAAGTAATTAAATTACAGCTTTTGAACTTTAGCCAAGCTTATAGTGACAATTACGTCTCTACTGGTGCCATTAACTTCTGATCCCAGGTTCGATCCGGGCCTGGAATTATGTGAACTTTCAATGTCATGTCAAAACCGCTTAATCTGGGCAATTAACAGGGGAGTCAGTGATTTCCTATAGGTATATCTGATTATTCAACCTTTGCCTGGAGATCACTGGGTCCACATGATTCTAAAGAAGGCTTAGGCCCTTGCTGTATGGTAGGTATATAGCCGGGCTCTGGTGCTAGTACTGTCCCTTACCTCTGCCATTCATTAGCAACCTTTAACCTTAAAAAAATTATCAGATTATCTTATTGTGTATAGTGAGAACTCGCTTTTTGCTACTTCATCTTAGATTACGCCAATTAAAGTTTGTAAGATGTTCCAACAATAAATATCCAGCTCAGTATTTACATTTTCAAGGGAAGTAACATGAAAAGATTTTGCACTGTAATATATTACAGTATAATTAATGCGGTATTTATTCCCTTGTTTTCTGAATTTCCTTTACAGCTACAATATACTATACCAGGAGAACTGCCCTTATCAATTGCCCCTGGACAACTGCCCCACAGAATAATTAACCCATTCATTTTCCAATTATGCAAATTGCTAAACAACATTTAGATTAGGTTAGGTGAGTGTTTGCATTGAAGGCAATTTTAATTTAAGAAATATAAATTGGAGTAAACACAAACATCTGGGGTAGTTGTCCTATGGGGGTTGTCCAGGGGCAATTCTCCTAGAACCGCAATATATAAGACAGAAAAAGCAATGACAAGCAGGTTGCGCATTAGTTTAGGTTAGATTATATCTGTCAATATATTTGAAAAGCATATTCTCTTAAAATTATCATCACAACTTATTCTATACCTACAAAATTGTTAAAAGCAAAAATGCCCAAAGAAACGGGTATTACAAGCTGAGTTAGGGTTAGTTGCAGAGAATTCTTACAAAATTAAATGTTAGTGATGAACAAACTATTTATACAGTACTCAAAACAAAAAAGTCATGATACCTCTACCCATATTTTAGTAGGTATTTAAGTTTATTTACTGCAATGATTCATGTCATAACCATGAAATATGCATAAAGGGATAAGAAATTAGCTGTGTCCCAGATAATTTCTACACATTACAATATACATTAAATTATGAACTAGTCAGGACAAAAGAGTAATATATCAAAATAATAGTAAAAATGCCTTGTATTTAATAGCTTATGTATTTATAGATAAACAAAATTTACTACACCTGATTTAACTTTTGGGAGCTTAGATACATTACTAGTATCCAGATTTTCTTTCCCTGAGCATTTTGATTTCTTGTTATTCTTCCCTACTTTCCCACCTGAAGACTTTGTAGGTGGTAGTGGGGTGTCGTCATCAGTTGGTTCCTCCTTGACTTGTTTACTTTTCTTCCCTTTACCGACAGATGATGACGAAGAAGGGTCATCATTTTCCTTTTTTACTTGAGTTTTCTTCGGTCTGCCTTTCTTTGCTCCTTTGCCTCCTGCAGTGGATTCCGAGTCATCTACATCTTCGTTCTTAACCTGTGCTTTCTTCTTTGCTCTACCCTTTTTGGCTTTTCCCGTCTCTTTCTCATCGGAAGTTTCCTGTTTTATCTGTGCTAATTTTTCAGCTGCTTTACTTTTTGCCGCTCTGCCTCTCTTAATTGTAGGTTCATCTGGATCTGTTTTCACAGGAGGGGGAACGACACGTTTCCTCGTGGTCTTTTGCTCTCCATTACTGTCACTTCCCCTATCATCACTCTGGCTGTTTACCACGGAATTTCCGTTCTCCTGTTTTACATTGGGATCTGTTGCTGGTGTTGCAGCTGGAAATTTAAAAGAAATATTATACTTTGGAATGGGACAATACAGAACAAAGGTCATATTTTCATATACATATTAAAATCAGTGACAATATGCTTAGAGAATAATTACTCCTTGTATTTAATTTTTTAAATGAAAAACTGGCTCTGCTCTCCCTGTAGCTCATTATCAAATCTTTGGTCCTGCTGGAAATATACTAGCTGCGACTTTATACATCTATATGTTTACTTTCACACCCTTGGATTATCTCATGAAAAATGTTGTTAGATTTGTATAGTTTGAGGCAAACTCAGTAGCACAGTGGTTAAAATACTTGACTCAGGAGGTAATAGAAGCGGATCTGAACCCGCCGCAAGGCGTGTGGAAGGGCATCCAGCCTTAGTTCCCCAATTTCACTGTTTGCATTTAAACTCATTGAGGTGTGTGAAAGTATACATTTACACATCTATTCTTCGGTAAATTTTTAGAAGAGGGGATTATTTTCTTATATTAATAAAACCGCACTTTTCTGATAGTTTTCGTTGTGACATAAACGAATTTTAACTCCAGTTTTGGCACAAAAATTTTTTTTTGGTGCATCCTAACCAAACCTGTCCAAGGGGAATGCATCTGGCCTAATCGGGGGCTATGCCCCCGGGCCCCCCTTTGGGAAAGTTTTTTTACGTCAGAAAATTTAGTTCAGATTCGATTATTTCACAACGAAAACTATCAGAAAATTGTGGCTTTATTATAGTAAGAGCATAACCCCCTCTTCTAAAATAATACCTATTATTCACTTATACTCTCCCCTTGGATTCGTAAGGTAATTAAGTAGTAATTAAGGCAAACTATCCAACCCTTCCCTGGAAAACACGAGGTAAAACATGATGAAATCTTTCGTAGTTTATCTTAAACTATCTTATTTTATAAATTACGTAATTGTCAATTAGCCTCAAATCACCTTTTCTTCTTGGCATGATTTGGTCTTAAATATACACTATACAGACTCCAAATTAGGCCTTAGTTATAGATGAATTAAGGACGTTTCTTCCACCTTTCAATCAATTTCCAACTTGTTTGTTTATGTTTTTCTGGGGTCGTCCCGCCGACTAATGAGAGAGAAGGGAAAAAGAGCGCCAAATGTTTCAAATCATTTTCGAAACTGGTTTCGTAATGGTTTCACAATTATGTTCAATTAATATGATTACATTTTTGTGTAAGGATTTAAAATATGATTTGAAAAATAAAGCAATAAACACTGACTAAAGAAAAAAGAGAATGGAAATAGAGCGCCAAATGTTTCGAATCCTTTTCGAAACTGGTTTCGTAATGGTTTCACAATTAGTTTCGATTAATATTAGTTTTTTTTTTTTAGTTTAGTTTAAGGATTCATAATCTGATATACAAAATAAAGTCATAAACGCTGACTAAAGAAAGAAAGTGAATGGAAAGTGTCAAGTGTTTCGAATCTTTTTTCAAATTAGTTTTATAATGGTTTCATGATTTATTACAATGAAAATTATTAATATTGTTTTCAAAGTTTCGTATTTTTTTTTTATTAAAGAAATATACGCCGACTAACGAAAGAGAGAGGAAAAAGAGCACCAAGTATATCGAATCTTTGTCGTTTAGGTTTAATTTTTGTAACTCATACTGATGCTAGAAAGTATAATTATAAAGGTTTGTTTCGATGGTCCTTGGATATGACCTCAAGAGGTCGACATTATTGGAACATATGTTGTTGTATATATGGGAAAAATAAAACACTTATCATGAAGTAGTTAAGTTCATTGACATATTTTTACAGTTGGCCACAACTATCCAACTAACAATATACTGTATGTACTAATGTATGAATAATCATGCATAAATAAGATGAAATGCACAGACATAACTACCATGAATATACGCATAAAATAGTTTAAAATAAACACCCGTGTCTGGGTGCATGCACAGACATCATTAAAATAAAAGATTAAATCTACTTATTAAACAAGGTAAACTGTCTTAAAATATATTCGTCCCAATAATGAGGGATCCAGATTAAGGTTTACAAATGGTCATCAGGGAATAGGCATGCACATAGTTCCTCAGCATTAATTCTCTAATATTTGTCCAGTGCCTCCTTTTTTTCTTTTTGTGGTTACTCGTTCCAATGGAATGAGGTTTTCAATGGTCTTTGTTAGCCTAACCCTTTACTATACTGCTACAGATCTTATCATTATCACTGACAGGTAATACACTTATAATCCTTCCCAATGGCCAATAATCTCTGAAATTATAAGAATCTAAGAGAACAATGTTACCTACATTTAACTCCTGCAAATTTTATAAAATCTTTATAGTCTAATAACATTTAAAAATGCAGGAAGGAAGTACTAAAATATAAAATTCTTTATATGGGTGCTTAATATATTACTGTGTTCAATCTAATTCTTTCAAAAAGTCATCCATATCAATACAACTTAAATCCAATGGACCAGAATCTAATATAGTAAAAATGCAATGATTCTCACTTATATAAATATTGTGAAGGCGAGGGTACGGGATTACTTAAAACATGTCAGAGGTCTATTTTTCACACCTATCTTATATCTCTATTGCAATAAGAATTGTATAAAGCATATCAAAAGAAGTTTTACACTCAAATAACACCTTGTGCAACACACAATATGCAATTCCAGTTAGATATTCGTTTGCTGGAGTACTCTAGGAATGATGAACCTCCATCCATGCAGTGATAAGACGAGATCACAAATAGAATGGTTTTACTAACTCCTTCAAAATATCTGGAATTACCAGCGATGTCTGTAGCATTATCTGATACGAATAATTATGGAAATGAATGCCTTAATGTGAACTTCCTGAATAACAATATAGAAGACACAGTAGGCAAATTCTTAATTATTCAAGGTGAATAATTAATTATCTCTCTTTCCTCTTAGACTTTTGCCATTAATATCGTGGGCACCATTCTATAGGCATTTCAAGAAAAATCAGTTAGATGAAGTATTCTTTTGGTGATATTGGGACTGGATGAGACAGAATTTTCTAAATTAGAATTTCCCAGGCGAACTCAACAGCTGCATAGATTCATTATAAATAATTAAAAGTTGACCAGTCATATATCACTGCTCTTAGCAAAGCATAACCTCAAGGGAATGCTATACCTAAAATGACCCAACAAACATACACTCCATACTCAGCTAGCTGAGAGAACATAAGGAATAGCATGTCCTCAAAAGACTGTCAAATAGTTTCCTCACAAACCACCCAAGGGATCCTGGACACCCTCTTCATTACCTTCATCATCTGATAAGTCTTCCATTTTCACAAGAAGAAAATCTGATTTTCGTGGTTCAGGAATAAGGCTTTTAAGGTTGTTGATTTCTTTTGTGTCACTGATACCTCCCAAGGCATGTACTTTTACATTTCTCTCCTCACATTCATCTTCAGCAAGAACTTCCTCTTTAATGCTGATGAACTCGGTCGTAGAATCTATATTTTGCAAACAAACAGCTGCATCCTCTCTCTCTTGGGTGCTACTAGAGTGATTTGAAGAAATTCCGGGATCACATGTAACAGCTTGGACACATAATGTGTTTGTTTCACCACTTTCTACCGAATGAAAAGGGTCAGAAGAGTCCTTTTCTGAATACTTAACGTGGGCTGCACTTATAACAGGAGCTTCTTCATTTCCTGGAGGTGAAAAGATAAGTGAATCCAGACTCTTTTGAGCAGCAATTCTTTTTTCTTCAATATGTACTTTCAGGTGCCTGCTCAGGAGGGCAGACCGGGTGAATTTTGTCCTACATATACAACATATGTAAGGTCTTGCCTCAGTGTGCACCTTCATGTGTCCAGTAAGTGTAGATTTAAGCCGGAAACTCTTTCCACAAACACTACACGAATGAGGTTTTTCTTGAGTATGTGAAGCCATATGGACAGTCAGAATACTCTTCACACGAAACCTCTTTCCACAGTCAGTACAAGCATACGGTTTTTCAAGTGTGTGTATTCTCATATGACAGTGAAGATTATCTTTCTTAGCAAATGCATGACCACATTCAACGCATTTAAAGGGTTTTTCTTTTGTATGTATCCTAATATGACTAGTTACATACGTTGACTTAGTAAAGCCCCTGCCACAAAAAGGACATGTATAAGGTTTTTTTTCAAGATGGATTCTTTGATGATGACTAAGCTTACACTTGAGCTTAAAGGATTTGTCACACATCCCGCACGAGAAGGGTTTTTCTGTCGAATGGATTACTTTATGAGCATTCAGACTGTCTTTCCGACTGAAACCCTTTCCGCATTCAGAGCACAAAAATGGCTTCTCATCAGTATGAGTCCTCCTGTGAACATTCAGAGTGCCTTTTTTACTGAAATTCTTTCCGCATTCAGGACACGAAAATCGCTTTTCCTTTGTATGGACTACTCTTATATGAGATATCAGACTGTCTTTCCGAGTAAAACCCTTTCCGCATTCGGAACACAAAAATGGCTTCACTCTGGTATGGACTCTTATATGTTGGTTAAGTCTTCCACTTTGAGTAAAACTCTTTTCGCATATGCTACAAGTGTATGGCTTCTCTTTTGCGTGTACTTTAAAATGCTGTTGTAGAAGGTATTCTTGAAGAAAGGAATTGCCACATTCAGTACAGGAAAAAGATTTCTCTTCAGATTTCACACAGACTTCTGAGGGTGAAGTATTCTCTAAACTACTATTTTCACTTTGTTCCTCCATGTTCACTGCAGTGTCACTTAAATATCATAGACGAGATATGAAATTTTATTTTATATGTACAAATGGTTAAAAAGACTTTTATATAAAATAAAAGAGACGAAAATTTGCACTCTATATTCAGTTACACACTCCATATACTACGATTATCATACTTACAGTTTTCGGAGTGTGTACTAAATATTTGGAATTTTAGACACGGAAGGAACTGATGCCACTTTTTCTGTAACACATATAAATCGAACATCAAAGAACTAAAAACATATGATTCGATATATAATGTTGCATACGACTTTTCCCTCTTCTGTAGAACTCATTGAAGCTTATATAGAATTACACTATGACGAAATATACCTACAAATATGTGTATATTGAAATCTCTCAACGGCAAACTATCTTGCTTTTAAACATTATGCTCTTGAAAACATAACTAGGTGTATAAATGTGATGGTTGCATCTCTGAATCATAAATCTTCAGTTCTGAAAAAGAAAACGATAATCAAATTTAACTGCCAAATGAACTTTTGATTATATTACTCTCTAGCCATGAACTTGATACTAATACTGATAAAATGACATTGAGTGCACTCTCTTAGCCCTATTTAGGGTGTCATCACTTGAGAGGGGTGGAGTAGGATGGGAAGAATTTGGGGAAAAAGCATGAAAATGATATAATAGATAGTTAGAAAGAGAGGGGCAGACTATTTCGCCAAGATCATGAGCACTTACCGTAATTTAACAACCACACTAGTCTCATGAAATAAGCTGAGTCATACTACGAAAACTGTAATTCAGCACAGAATCAGCTGGGTAAATAAAAAGTGAAAAAAAAAAAAAATTAAAAGCTAATATTATTGGGAAATTGAAAAGAAAAAATAATAATCTAGTTAAAGGTACCTGAAGTTATAAATAATGAATATCTTCAAATTCCTAATGGGGTATCTATTACTGGACGAACTCTATAGTTAACTTTTATAAATCATATTTTACTTACTTTCAAACCAAGTTAACTTGGAATAAGGCTAATTTCCAAAATAAGGTACACTAGTTACGATGATGCCTTAGTGGGCACAGACACCGATTGGCAACGTGCGAGAATTTTATTCATCATGTCTAAGGTACGTGGCCACCACAGTCTGAGGTTAGAAAGGGCATTCACTCAGGGTAATGATCACACTTGCCAAAACCAAGGTTCCTCTAACTTTTACTAACCTTTAGCAATTATAGTATAAATTCTTAATAATAACAGTGCAGTAGTTCTTTTAATATAGTTTTTAAGGGCAATATCTTCTGAACTTTTAATTTTTCATATATTCAAACTATTTTATCTAGAGCTGTGTAAGATGAAGACCAACTGCATTTATATGAGCATAAAAGTTATCTGCAGAATTGGATATATGTGACAAACCACTGTGCATTAGTCATCAGCAATAAATTTCAACTTTAGAGTAAACTTGTAATGGCATCAGAGTAAGGAAGTGATTTGTATAAAACCAAAATAGTGATTTAAACTCTTCTGTAAAATTCAAGTAATTCTCTAGTAAGTGCTGGGTTTCTTCATAAATTAATAGCAAAATCCATGATATCCTTTATAGTCATTCTGCTTGGCACAGATAACATTTTACTTGGTTTTGCTGATGACCAATACATATACTGTACATGTTATTTATATACCGTACTTTCAGGAGTGTGGAGGTGACTTGTAAAATTGTAAAATTTTACAAAAATCACATTAGTAAAGTATGAGGTGTTAGTGTTCTACCTAGTATCTTTGTACTATTAGAATAATCACAGATAACATTTTACTTGGTTTTGCTGATGACCAATATATATACTGTACATGTTATTTATATACCGTACTTTCAGGAGTGTGGAGGTGACTTGTAAAATTGTAAAATTTTACAAAAATCACATTAGTAAAGTATGTGGTGTTAGTGTTCTACCTAGTATCTTTGTACTATTAGAATAATCACTGGACCTTATTTTGAGTTTAAAGTAATGGTAAATTTTTACAACTGCGCCATTCTCAATTTGAGGTGAAAATTATATATCCCCTCTAGTTCCTTATCTGTTCTGAATGATTGTGACCTTGATACTTCTCAAGTGATATTTGATGTTTTTGGATGAATGTGACCTTAAAAAAAATAACTAATTTTTTAAATTAGGTTATGTTAGCATACAATTTCTGAATATGTTCACCTCCAAACTGAAAATTATGAAATTAGAAAAAAAAAATATGAAAAATAATGTGCACTTTCATATTATATACACCTTTTTCGTAAAGCAGAGATTAGGAAAATAATATAAAAGTAAAATTAAGCTTAATGAAGGAAAATAATATCTCACCCTCCCTAATCTCTATCACTCGCAATTGACCAGTTCAATTGGTGGCATTCCAGTTTGCTAATTCTCAGTTTGCTGATTTCCATACACCTAACCTGATATAGGTTAGGTGGTTGAAATTTACAGAGTTCTGGATACAAATAGGCAATTTGGGAATCGTCAAGGTGGAATCAGCCAACTAGGAATCGGAAACTGGAATTCTACCTTTCAGTTACCTTTATTCATTTCTTAGAATGCCTAAAGCAAACCAGTCTTGTAGACTGATGACACATTATGCGTAGCAAAAATTCATATTTTAAATCTTGTTTATTAAGATATAAAGTTAGAAAGTTAAAGTTTGCTGGGTTTGGGTTTTCAGACAAGCCGCAAATTTCTTCTTACAGTATATGCAGGACACGAAGCTTGATCAGGTCACGAATCCCCTAACATAAACTGCTCAATGGGAAGTAACGTAATTTGTAAGGAGATTGTTTGATGCTCCTTAAATTTGGAGATATTTATTGATAAATGAGGCACAATAATATAGGAGACTGACAGGGTATTATGAACGTTCTTGTCTGCCCCCTAGTGGGCATCTTTATTACTTTCAATGTAAACAAAACATGAATGCGTTCATTAACAAAATAACAATTATATCAAATATTGTAACATCCCTCTTTTTATGAAGAAAAAAAAAAGTTATCATCTTGAAAACGAAAAATAAATCACTCTTTGTAAACAACAAAATCATTATATTTAGAGGGTAAAATTTTCCTTGTACTCCTTGTGATTCTCCTTTGAGGAGTGAAAGACTCCTGAACTCTGAGATTCTCACTTGTTGGGTTTACATGTTTATCCTGTGGAATTTCAACCTGTTGCTGACTTTGTACTACATTACTAGAATCTTCACTACTGTGATACGAAACATTTCTTTCATTTGACTTATTAAGGTCTACTCTATTTCTTCTCAATAAACCAGCATCAGTTGAAATTTCATAAGATCAAATATTGTAACAGAGATGCTACTGAAAACTGTAATCACGAGCAAGAAGCCAGAGAAGCACAGCCGATCTATAACATTAGAATTGTATACAAAGTCTTCCTCTTCCCGTTTTAAATCAAAACTATGCATTCTTCTCCTGGTTCTCTGTAGGACCAGAAGCCTGATCAAATCTCGTGTCTCATATAAACTATTCTTAGAGAAATTACAGTGATAATTAATTTACGATACATATAGATTAATAAATACATACGCAAATAATCAAATTATTAAGGAAATAAACATTTTAAGTGAAGAAATGTCACTGAAACGATTAACGTAATTTCACCGAGGTTCTTGTATTCACATTACAGGAATCCAGAACTTATTTTCACTTGGTCAGTACTAACTTGTGCACGATTTTAATGTCATTTTATGATAAATCAAGGTATGTAGTTCAATGTGACAGAATATCAAGATTACCACAATATCATTTAAGGTATTGAATTAGGCACAAGTGATCACTTTTCAAGCAACTTTATGTATCGAAAATGAACAGACCAAAAGTATCACACTACACGAAAAAGGCGGCAATACAGAGTCAGTGTTGCCATAAAAACAGAAAACCAAAACAATGTACAGTTCGTTATGACAAAAAGAAGCAAAATTAAGGGATCACTTTACAACAACAACAAAATTATTAATAAATAAAGTGAAAATATATATATCAATTAATAAATACATTAATATATAAATAAAGAAGACATATATCATACCACTACAACACTCCAAATAAAGAAAGAAAATACACTATGCCACTACAGGTATATGTATGTATGTATGATAAATCAGCGGATAGTGATTACCTAATTGTGATTACCTAATTGTGTTTACGGGAAAGAGCCCAAAGCTCGTATCTTCCCGTCTCCTCATCGGTTCCATTTTATACTTAGTCATACTTATCATACCTGTCCTTAAAACTATGGATTGAGATAGCATTAACTACCTCCTCGCTTAGCCAATTCCAATTATCAACTACTCTTACACTGAAAAAGTATTTCCTTACATCCTGCGAAGAAGTTTTCTTACCAAGCTTCAAACTATGACCTCTAGTTCTAGAGCCAGCCATATCAAAATATCGATCCCTATCCACTCTATCATAACCATGAAGGAATTTAAAGACTCTCACCATATCCCCCCTCACTCTTCTAGCTTCGAGTGATGGTAAGTCTAATTCCCTCAGCCTCTCATCATAACTGAGATTGCGTATTTCTGGCACCAGTTTCGTGGCATGTCTTTGAACTTTTTCAAGCTTAGCTATGTGCTTTTTCAAGTGCGGATTCCAAAAGGGGGCTGCACATTCCAGTTTTGGCCTCACATAGGTTACATAAATATTTCTGAACATTTCCTTGTCCATGTGCCTGAAGGCTACCCTTACATTTGATAAGAATGCATATGCTGCCCTTACTATGCCATTTATATGTATTTCTGGAGACAAATCTGCCAGTATGTTTACTCCTAGATCTCTCTCATTTTCTGTCTCTTGAAGTTGTACTCCAGCCACCGAGTAGTCAAGCTTGGGCCTTCTTGCACTTGTACCCATTCTCATTACCTTACATTTTGAAGTATTGAATTTCATTAGCCACTTTCCTGACCACTCATGCAGATTATTTAGATCCTCCTGAAGTTCTCTACCATTGTTCTCGTTTTTTACTTTCTTCACAATCTTTGCATCATCTGCATACATATTCATGAATGAATTTACAGACTCTGGTAGGTCATTTACATATACAAGGAACAAAAGTGGCCCTAAAACTGAACCCTGTGGAACTCCACTACTAACTCTTCTCCATTCAGACACTGAGTGTCTTACTCTAACCCTCTGTTCCCTTCCTTCTAAGTAAGTTTTTATCCATTCCAAAACATTTCCACCTATTCTAGCCATTGATTGCAGCTTCCTAATAAGTCTCCCATGTGGAACAGTGTCAAACGCTTTCTGGAAGTCTAGGAATATGCAATCTGCCCAGCCCTCTCTTTCCTGTAAGATTTGGCTTACCTCATCATAAAATTCTAATAAGTTTGTTACTGTTGATCTACCTTCTCTGAAGCCATGTTGCCTCACTGACAAAAAGTTGAAGGATTCCAAGTGAAGAGAGATATGTTTCCTTAGTAGTTTCTCCATAACTTTGCAAACTATGATGGTCAAGGAAAGTGGTCTATAGTTCAGAGCCGTATCCCTCCTTCCCTTTTTGAAGATAGGTATCACATTTGCTTGTTTCCAGCATCTTGGAATCTCCCCCGACTCCAGTGACTCCTTAAATATGATACTTAGTGCCACTGATATTGTGTTTGCGCATTTTTTAAGCACATGAGGGGATATGTCATCGGGACCTGTAGCTTTATGAACATCTAAATCCATCAGCGCTTTGCATACCTCTGTGGCTGTAAGGTTGATGTTCTCTAATACCGGCCCTTGAGCTTCTATCACTGCAATCTGAGGGGGTGGGGTATTTTCTACTGTAAATACTGACTGAAACTCCTTGTTCAATTCTTTGCAGATCTCTTCATCCGTCTCAGTGATGCTTCCATCCGCTCTCTTTAGCCTTAAAACCTGTTCTTTTACCTTCAGTTTTCCTCTGATAAAGCTGTGGAAAAGCTTGGGATTTTCTTTAGCCTTCCTGGTGATGTCCCTCTCATAGTCTCTCTCTGCCTCTCTCCTTTTACTTAGGTAGTCATTTCTTGCTCTTTTGTAGGTTTGCCAGGCATTTATGTTTTTTCTCCTCCTATACCTTTTCCAGCATTTGTCTCTCCACTTCTTAGCTCTTTTACACCCATTATCGAACCATTTCTCTCTGGCATGAATTACACCTACTTTGGTGACAGGTATGCAGCAATCTACTATCTTCCCATATTTCTCACAAAAGATGTCATACATTTCTTGTACAGATTTGTTGTAAAATAAGGTTCTCCAGTCAATAACTGCAAAAAGCTCATTCATTTGGTAAAAATATGACTGGACGAGAGACAAAGAATATTAAAATGAAATTTCACAGGTAAAATCGTAAGCAGTTTTGTCCTTTATCAAAATGTAGTTAAAGTTAAAGTTTGTTGTTTTAGCCCTCCTATCAGAGGCATCGCCCCTGCTCTGAAGGGCGTCAGCCGGTGCAAGCCCCAACTCCCCACAGTGGTGTCCAGCCACAGCAGTAACCTTCCCAGGAACTGAAACACCGGCAAACTTTAACTTTAACTGCTTTAACTCTCGGTCCTGAACGGGAACCAATCTGTCGACCTCGCGAATGCAAGGCCAGCGCGTTACCACTGTACTAGCCAGAAGGTATTACCATATTTTCCTAATTTTACTCACAGGAAACAGCACAATATTTGTATCTCGGCATCTCTTTGTCTTTTGCATTTTTTACTCTCTACCTCCAATGCACTTAACAATTACGGTTTCTCAGCTTAATAAAATCTAGGCGTTTCGTACATAGAAATAAAAACGAGGTTTTGTACAGAGAACGACGTTTCGTGTATAAAATCGGACAAGGTTTCATACAGATTTTTTTTCTTTAAAAATTGATTATGAGCCAATTTAGTAATTATTGCTAATAAAGTGTTACTTGTTCCAATCTCTAATGTATTTGGTATACTATTTCAGGAGGCCCATTTTGGGGGTTCCCAAAACGTTAAAAGAAAAAATCCAAAGTCAAACATTAATTAAAAAGTTATTTTATTTTAAAATATACATTTAAACATAAGCCCATTTTTGGGGATCCCAAAACGTTAAAAGAAAAATATCCTAAGTTAAATATTAATTAAAACTTATTTTATTTTGAAATATACATATAAACATAATTATTTACAAAAACACACATGTTATAATTAAGCACATAGCAGTATACATTGTAGATATTTACATTAATGTCAAATTTACAGTTCACACACACACACACACATATATATATATATATATATATATATATATATATATATATATATATATATATATATATATATATATATATATATATATATATATATATATATATATATATATATATATATATACACTAACCTCAGTCCCCGTCACAGACTGAGGTTAGTAAGGGCATACACTCAGGGTAATGATTACATATGCCAAAACAAGTCCTCCGTAAGAAGGCAACCGTCCTAGCCCTAAGTAGAAAAGGGAGTTCATGACGTAAAACTAAATCCATAGTTTATTAGTTATTAAATATACAGTTCATATTTACAATGATATACATTTACAGTTATTATATACAGAATAACAAGCTAAAAAGCCACAAATGGCACACAGGAGCTCAGGAACTCAGTGGTGGACAGTTCTCCGAGTTCATAACGTGTCCACAGATCAACAACTTGTCCTGTTTGTGGTTGATGTGGCTCTGTCTGGTCTGGACGTGCTCTGCTACAAGCTGCAGTTGTGTGGTAACAAACAGTGCTTCCTTCTTGAGACACTGCTTCATGAGCTTGTAGGTGGGGACGGACTTCTCCTTGTTGCTGCGAT
Organism: Halocaridina rubra; assembly: GCA_037179515.1. NCBI lineage: Eukaryota > Metazoa > Arthropoda > Malacostraca > Decapoda > Atyidae > Halocaridina > Halocaridina rubra. The sequence goes on along the minus strand of JAXCGZ010000486.1, from coordinate 35,559 downwards.
GACCTAGTCTAAGATGCCATCCCTCAACATCGTTGTTGGTACGTACAAGTCTCTTGAACTGGCACCAGTTTCCAACATCCCAAACTGTGGACTGAAACCATGCAGAGTCTATGTAGGTGAACACAGTTGATACCTTGTCGTTGCTTGCTGCTTGTTCGCGAAGGTGTTCAAAGGCCACAAGAATGCGCTGTCTCGGCAGGTATGGTAGAGCGAAGACCCTCTTGAACAGCTGGTGGACTGCGCCAGCCAGTCTCCTGGTAGGCTGTCATCAATCCGACACTGACGAGTTGAAACAGAACATATATATATATATATATATATATATATATATATATATATATATATATATATATATATATATATATATATATATATATATATATATATATATATATATATATATATATATATATAATTTAAATAATCATAAAAATTTTTATTAACATATTTATTAATTATCCATATTATTAATATTTTTAATATTTATTATTATTATATATATTATATCAATATATATTCACTGATTCTTTCTTTATTGGATATTAATTAATTATATAAATATCTTCATACAAATTATATACAAATTGTTACACCAAAGGTGTTTGTATGATTATATATTATTATATATAATTTTTTTAGATTAAATACACACCTTCTGGGGCCAGAAATACGCAATCTCAGTTATGATGAGAGGCTGAGGGAATTAGACTTACCATCACTCGAAGCTAGAAGGGTGAGGGGGGGATATGGTGACAGTCTTTAAATTCCTTCGTGGTTATGATAGAGTGGATAGGGATCGATATTTTGATATGGCTGGCTCTAGAACTAGAGGTCATAGTTTGAAGCTTGGTAAGAAAACTTCTTTGCAGGATGTAAGGAAATACTTTTTCAGTGTAAGAGTAGTTGATAATTGGAATTGGCTAAGCGAGGAGGTAGTTAATGCTATCTCAATCCATAGTTTTAGGGACAGGTATGATAAGTATCACTAAGTATAAAATGGAACCGATGAGGAGACGGGAAGATACGAGCTTTGGGCTCTTTCCCGTAAACACAATTAGGTAATCACAGCATTACTCCAATGAAAATAGCATCCATGTAGATTAATGTCTGGGAATGCGTCCTTCACGGCTTGCCACACAGCGGCCTCAAAATCACAGACGATTTCTTCTAGGTTGCTCTCTCTCGGGAGAAGTAGCTTGATGTGATCAAATACCTGAAAAATATAAACATAAACACTATATTGATTTTTACATAAGACACAATAATATATTCATTAAGCCTTTACAACATTTGCTAATAAAATCACTATTCTAAAATTTATTTTAAATTACCTTGAGGTAGTCATCTTTCCGACGTCGACTCATGAGCACAAACACAAGCGGGACCTGCTTGATACAATCACCGGACTTCAGGAAACCGTGTATGGACCAAAGCTGGTAGAAAGGACGTCGGACCACATCAAAAGTGCTGGACATCATCAACATACCAGGTATGAACGTCTGCCAGGAGGCTCAGCTGGTCATCTGTGGCAAGGATGAGGTGTCTACTGTCATCATCATGGATGTCTACTCTCAGAGACTCTGGTCCAACATAGTCGACGTCCAACTGGTTATGGCAAGAAAAATAAATATTATATATTATTTATATAATAATAATATTGAGGATATTAAATGTAATTAATATCCTCAATATATAGAGGATATTAAATTAATTTTTAGTAAAGTACGACATATATGTTTATGTATATATCATAAATTATATATGATAATAATGATGCGATTCTAAAAGATATAGTGAAAATACTGTATATACCTCGAAGTGTATGTCATTCATACTAGGCTCTGGGTGTCAAAGACACTGGCGCTTGCGCTGACCGGCTCTGATGTCATTCTCTAGCTTGGGTAGGTTGTGACTGGTTGCTGTCTTGTGGGTCTGCAAGGCTTCTTCTGCTATCACAGGGGCAGCACGGGTGTGTGTTGAACTGGCGCAGAACTCTAGAACTTGAACCCTAACCTGCGTCTTCAGCAAAGCCCCTGGGTCACCTGGATGGTTGTGTAGGTTGGCGCCAGGTTTGAAGCTGTTGTCCTTCTCAGTTACTGTTGCTGGACACCTGAAATGATAAATAAATAGGTTACAAATATTTATACATAATATTTTGTACAATACAGACTATAATATTACACAAGCTACAAACAGATATCCATTATATATTCATGAATTACTAATATTAATATTAAAAACGTTTACATTCCTCTATGTTATGTATTGATATATTGTATTTATATCGAATAATGCTAAATGATCAGTACCTGTTGTCCTTCTGCCGAATAGAACACCACCAAGTAAGTAGACGTGGCTGTCTTCCCTCTGACTGTATAGGTGTAGCCTCTGCTGTCATGTAGTCTGGGCATCATATACTTGGTACCTGTTGCCATTACCTACAAAAAAAATTAAAAAAAATAAATCTATACAAAATATAATCTCAACATCAGTTATATTGAGTTACTGTATATTGATATTATAATACATAAATTAAATATATTAATTTTATAAGTAGCTGTTTACGTTTACCATGTTTATACATTAAATAATATATAAGTGTCGGTCATGTTTCTGTATAATTAAATTATATATAATCACGGACATCTTATTTAATATGTACATGTATATAACTGAATATAACAAAAATATCTTACCGTCCACGTGATGGGACTATCCTCTGGTAGAACCTCTGGGATGTTGGTGTCAACACGGATGGAGTTCTCATGTAACTGCTGGACATCATCAATGGTGGTATCAACGTTGAAATCTGCAAATTAATGAACTCTTGACCATCCTTGATGCGTTTGTTAATGCCTCTATATTCTGACATAAAAATGTTCGTACCACGTACGAAATGTCGCCAGAAGTCACAGTCATCACAAGCAAATGCCTCCCGTCTCGGTCTTACTGGCTTAAAACAACTGCTGCAATGATTAGAGGCTGGTAGAAAATTTAACTAGGTCTAGAACTAAGCACTCTAGTACTAACGTTAGCCATTATGTCACTGGTTACCCTATCACAATAATGAACTACCCTTTTAGTCCACTAATAATTAATAAAAAATTACTCGTTAAGGAGTAAATTAATAATGACACGCACAAATTACAATGCAGTTAAACGGATTAATATATAGCGAGGTTAAGTGCTAAATAAAAGGCCCTTAATCTTTTACATCAAAGATATCAAAATCTTTATATCTCCTGTGTCAATTATCAGTCACCGTTGAAACATAATTAAAGTGTAAGATTAGTCAGGATATGAAAAATGAAATATATAGGTAAGTATTAATACTAATATATGCATCTAGAATTAATTAAAAAAAATAAAATAAAATAAAAACAAAAGAGAAAGACAAACTAAAATGCACTTTACCGCCAAAATACCCAACAGCAAAAAGTTCAATTTATTGAACTACCTGTACTCTATTGTACGAAATCTAGTTCTCTATTGTACAAAACCTCGTTTTTAATTTGTACGAGACCTTTTTATGTTTATATATGAAACGCTTTATTTATATACAATACGCCGTATGTACAAAACATCATGTAGCCTATCCCAAATAAGTACAGTATATTCCTTACATTCTGCAGTTTTTTTTTTTTTTAATGAACTTCAAACTGTCAACTCTAGCTGTACGGCCAACCATATCAAAGTATTGCTCTCTGTTAACTCTGTCAAAACTGAAGAAAAATATAAACAACATCCCCCAAACGGAGAATATATATTAACTTACTGTAACACACAAAAGTCTCCTCTTTTCTCTCATCACAGTCAAAACCATATTTATAACCCCAACAACTGTGATCAGTTTAACATCACAGACACCCATTTCTACTAAGGGCTAGGACAGTGCCTTCTTGCGAAGGACTTAGGTTTTGGCAGATGTGGTCGTTACCCTGAGTGAATGCTCTTTCTAATCTCTGACTGCGGCAGGCCGAAAGCCTTCGACCTAACGCTTCAGAGTCACAGACGCTTACCACTTTACCACAAAAAGAGCAACTGGACACTAATTTCTCATATAAATAACATGGTAATAATGTACATATTTTCTATATATGAAAGGATTTATTAAGCAAGTCTTCTATTATAAATATTGCTGCAAGCACTCTTATTTTTAAAGTATATTACCCAAGAGAATGTAGTCCTCTAATAATTCAATTACATTAAAAAAAATATATAATTTATGGTTCATTCCATATGAAGTCCTTAAATCACAACTGTTGATATCTTTAGGAATATATGCTAAGAGTAAAAAGTAATTGCAGCCAAATCCAGCTCACCCAGTAAATTGAGAGATAAAGAAAAGAATTACACAATCTTTTCAAGTGGCTCAAAGTGTTTTCCAACACAATTATTGAAAAAGACAATATCTGTTTGTAGTAAGCAAGCAAACATGATGTATGAAAATATGAAAATAAAGAAGAAAGTTTTACAAGTAACATTCAAGCTTTTTATCTTAATGTGGATACTCTGTATATACCAAAGGTAGGAGAAGAGAACAATTTAAAGTGAAAGATGTAAAATATTTTCAGTGACTATTTTACATTATTCATTACAATACCATTTCTATTTAAATACATGCCACTGAAATAACTATTATTAAATGTGATAATTAGAGTAAGGAACCTATTGGTTTGAACTACCAGAAATAATAAACTAGCAATAAATGTAACATTTAGTAATAATATATAAAAGTTTTAAACTGTCCTTTTCTTAGAAGTAATGTATGCAAAGTTCTTGAAGACGGATGTCAATGCCCTTATTGAAGCATGACCTAGAGAACAGTTACTAAAAAAATTACCCAAAACACATGCAAAGGACTGTGATACTGTAGTAAATTCTACACGAATACTATTGATACACTATGTCATTTACTTCAGGATTAGACCATAATGATTGTTACTTAGACATCAAAGTCTTTCATAGTATTTAATATGCACTGCATATGTCATAAGGTATGGTATGTCCTTTAAAATAAAAAATGGCAAAATGCTGCTTAACAGACCAACCAATGAATACTACATTCTGTTTTTATTTACTTTCATTATCTGAAAATGTTTCCACCTTTACGAGATCTAAATTCAGTGGTTGAGGAGTAAGGCTTCTATGGGTATTGCTCCCTTTGGTATCATCAACACCTTCCAAGACATCTTCATTGTCATTTCTTTCATCATGTTCATCTTCAGGTAATATTTCTTCCTCTTTAATGCTGATGAACTCATCTATATCTATCTTTTGTACAAAAGATGCCACATCCTCTTTCTCCTGCTTGCTACTAACTAAATTTGAAGATATTTCAGGGTCCTGTTTAAGAGCTTGGAGACATAATATACTAGTTTCATCACTTTCTGCAGATCTAAAAGCACACGAGAACTCAAGATTCTTTGAACAATTGCTATAAATTGCACTGACAGCAGGAGCTTCATTTCCTGAAGATGTCAAGTTATGCATATTCACTTTCATTTTAGCACCATATGTTTTTCCTTCTATATGTACATTCAGGTGCCTGTTGAGGTGGGTGAGCTGCTTAAATTTTGTCTCACATATACTACATGAGTAAGTTCTCTCATTGACATGCACAATTAAGTGTGCATCAAGCGTGGGTTTTTGGCTGAAAATCATACCACAAATATGACACGAATAATGTTCTTTTGGAGTATGTAATTTCATATGGAAAGTTAGGTATTTTTTCATACGAAAGCTCTTCCCACAATCAGTACACGAATAAGGCATATCAAGCATGTGTGTTCTTAAATGATTGTGAAGTGTGTTTTTTATACGAAAACTCTTCTCACATTTTGTACAAGTATATGGCTTTTCAAGTGTGTGTATTCTAAAATGATCACAAAGAGTTTTTTTTGCACGAAAACTCTTCCCACATGCAGTACAAGTATATGGTTTCTCACAGGTGTGTATTCTCATATGATCACGGAGAGTTTTTTTTGAACGAAAACTCCTCCCACATTCACCACAAGTATAAGGTTTTTCAAGTGTGTGTGTTTTCAAATGATGGTAAAGATTCGATCTGTGTCTAAAACATTTGTTACATTCCTTACATAAAAAGGGCTTTTCCTTTGTATGGACTCTTATATGAGCACTTAGTGTGCTTTTTCGACTAAAACTCTTTCCGCATTCAGAACATAAAAACGGCTCCTCTTTGGTATGAGTCCTCATGTGTTGGATTAAACTCTTCTTATGACCATATTTCTTTTCGCATATGCTGCAAATGTATGGTTTTTCTTGCGTGTGTGTTCTAAAGTGTACTTTTAGACGGCATTTCAGAGAAAACGACTTGCCACATTCAGTACAGGAGAAAGATTTGTCTTTAGACGTAACATGTAGAGCTACAGATGGAATATTCTCTACAATACTGCTCTCTTTTAATGCTTCCATGGTCATTACACTGTTGTTCAACATCAAAAGGCAGATCTGAGATTTTATACTTGTGCAGAATATACATAAAAGCTGCTATTTAACACATTTGGTATTAAATCTTGCATCCAAATTTCAGTCTCATATTTCCATTACATTTCTCATATTACAGCTTTCTCACTGTTAAATACAGCAGAGATAGTATTAAAAGACAGGAGATGATGTCACCTGTGTCTATAATAAAGCCTCAATTTACACTCACATAGAGCAGAATAACTTAGATATCACATAACTAAAATTACACGGTTCAATAGATGCTACTAAATTATGGGTCTATTTACATTTTGTAGCACTCACAGATGGTTATTTATTTTTACACCATGGCATGTTATAATCTTTAATATATGCTTGTGGAGCAAAATTTCAAGTTTACTAAGTATTTCCTCTAGACATTGTTTCTGAATATACTACTTCTCATAATGCCTCGATGGTTTAATCGCTAAAACGTGATTCTTCTTGGGTTCTGAAAAAGAATATGATACTTTAACTTCTCAGTCTAATACAACTCTGATTACAATACTACATTACACAATATGAATATTTTGTTGACAACACTACTATTGTAATTATGCTTTAAAAATGCATTAGTATACAGAAAGTTTCCATTGTAAAAAAATAAAGTCACAACAGAAATAAAAGCCAAAAAGTTATCTAGTATAAGTTACTCACAGTTAAATGAAACTAAATAAATGCAAATTTTCTACCACGATTCAGGAATACCCTCATCACAATGGGATATTGTGCCATGCTAAATGGAATGGATGAATTCACTTAAAACTATCTTTCAATAAAAGCAAAAATGTATTTTCTCTGATGATTATTAGCAAGTAGATATAAATTAAACTCTCAAAGCAATTTTGGTTTGCAGTATCTTATATAGCATGTATGTCTGCCACTCATTTGTCATTTAAATGCAAGATTCCAGCATCAAAAGAAAAGTTAACGATCGTATTATATATTTTTTATGAGTGTGACACCAGGATGGGCGAAGGAATTTGCCCTCATTGGGTCTTGGCACGAAGAAACATAAAGCAGAGAGAAACAAAGATGAGGAGTGTCGTGCTTTGTCAGATGTGAAGGGATAATAAGAGATGTGTAGCAAATATGTAGATGCAGGCATAGAAAAGGATCCGTAACTAAAGGAAGACTTGACATAGAGCTGTCTAGGACAGTTCTTTTTAAGTCTAAAAGACTTCAGTTGTAGTTTCGCAATGGGCAGCTGGTGCTATGGAGCAACTTACTACATGGTAAATAAACTGAAAATATACGCAACAGCTCTCAAATTATTGCAGCAAAGACTAATATAGGACACTTCTAGATGATATGTTTTGAAAAGTCTTTACAACAAAATCAAACATTACCAAACTGCTTAATCCTTTGCGGTCCTGGCATGCGCAGTATCCCTCCTATTCAGAGGACGCCAACTGAAAAAGTAAACAATTAAGGACAATGATAAACAAGAGCATCATGCAAGTTTGCTACCCAGGAAACATCCAAGGAAACTTGCATGGTAACTGCAGCATGAAGACAATGTTAACTTGGTTAAAGGTAATCATGTGACGATGAATGAGTCTACAACACACTCTGGCAAATCTATTTATAAATTTTTATGTACCGCAAATACTTGTGTACGCTGGAGACACTTCTCAGAATTTGTAATCACTAAGTTGTGTTATACTCTACAGTACATACATATGCGGTACTGTACAGTACTTAGATTAAAGACACTTAGCTACTATTGTAAACATAAATATATAGTATGAATTAATTTTAATACAAAAATAATGATGTAATAATACAGTACAGTACAGTAAAACATACATTAATACATTGGTAGATAACAGGTATGTTTATATTCGTATCTGTGAATGTTCGTAACTCTGTTGTTTGTAAGTAGGGAACTTCTGTATATGACACACCAAGTGCAAAATCCGCAAAAGTAGCCATAGGACTTTGAAACCAAACTCAACAACTTAAAAGAACAATAAGTAACCCTTTACATTCAAAACATTACAACGTAGAATATATTGGATTAATGTACTGAATATCTGTGAGTATGTACAGAATATGTATTTATTGACTGGTATGACTAGTAACTATATGTTAAGAATCAAGAATAGATTTAATTACCCATTAATGAGCAACCTCTCTAGTGAGGAGTTATGAATGAGGTTTTACTTACATTCAAAGCAAAATACTCAACAAAACAATTATTTCAAAAATAGGGCTCCAAAGCTAATAAAATGCCTCACGGTTATGTAATTTTGGTTGAAGATGAAGGTGCGTATGTAATACCTCTTAATCTTTTCATGACAAAGTGACAGAATACTTATCATAGACAGCTGTTCTGAGGCGTTTCATTCACTAATGACCATAGATTTCAAGGATTTGTATCAATTGTTTGATTATCTAATAACCTGTAACTACTGAGGTTAATAAGGGCATTAACTCAGGATAACAGTCACACTGCCAAAACCAAAGTCCTTCGAAAGAAGGCACCAGGTCATCATGAAGTTTGTGTCCTTTCTTATTTTGAAAATATATGCACCTTTTGTGTTGCAAAAAAAGACCAGAAAATTATTTCAAACACAAAAGGGTAGAGATTAGTTTTATGCACCCTTTCTATTTTTGGACTTCCCTAATCAAATTAACTAACCTAACTCAAATTTGATTATGTAAAGATTCAGAGGGTGTATTAAATGTATTCTAAATCACAAATTCATGCAATATTATTTACGTATATGAATAATAATTAAAATTTCAGTTCAATTACTTTTATTAAATTCCTAGAAAGTCCATACCAAACCATTCCTCTTGTTGGTGACGTTTTATCCGTTAAATAAATTCAGACTTTAAATCATCTATGGTAAACAATATATTACAACATCTGTTGTTTTGGTAGAATAAATGTCTTGAATATGTTTCCCAGTCATGACCTGACCAAGAGTCTTGGTCAGGTCATGAACGGGTCTCGTTCACAGTGTTCAAAGGAAAGTAATATAACGAGTAAATACCACAAAATAAGTTAACCATGAACGAAAAAAAAAAACTAAAATACAAATCTAGAGCACTTTCTAATAATTGATAGAATTTACGAGGGTAAAAGTAACAGAATTCTTCAGGGTCAGTTGTTCTGCCTTTACAACAGCACTCCTTAAATGTCTGTTTCCATTCTGTTCATTACTTTTTTTTTTTTACTGTTACTTCGAGTGTAGTCACCGTGGCTCAATCGGTAGCGTCCGCGACTCTAAGGCGTCAGGTCGAGGGTTCGCGCCTCGTCACGGTCTGAGGTTAGCAAGGACACGCACTCAGGGTAACGATTACACCTGCCAAAACAAGTCCTTCGCAAGAAGGCAACCGTCCTAGCCCTTGGTAGAAAAGGGAGTCCGTGACGTAAACCCAGAACAACAACTTTGTTTTACTGTTACTTCAAGTACATCCGTCTGTTGCTGTTAATCTGTATATGATTTATCTCTCTTATTTTCCAGAAAATTTTGATTATTTATTTTGTTTCAATTTTTTTTCTTCTAAAATGTTATCGGGTCTTCCACCATATATATATATATATTATATATATATATATATATATATATTATATATATATATATATATATATATTATATATATATATATATATATATATATATATAATTTTGTCATTATTTAAACTAAAAAAAAAAATCATTTGTTTCATAAATAATTTAGAAGATGTGATCGACTGCCATGAAATAAAAAAAAAATACGTCCACTTAATACTTTGAGCTCCTAGTACAATAATTTGTCAAATACACAAAGCTAAAGAGAGAGAGAGAGAGAGAGAGAGAGAGAGAGAGAGAGAGAGAGAGAGAGAGAGAGAGAGAGAGAGAGAGAGAGAGAGAGAGAGAGAGAGAGAGAGAGAGAGAGTATAAATGATCAATGTTCTGGGTCATGCAGTGTTTATATTCAATTTCCAACAATTACTAACGAGAAGAGGAATATCCTGCATTTGCCAAAGGCAGGTCTTGCGTTAGTATGATTGTTTACAGCACATCAGAAACCTTAAGGCAATATTAGTTCTAGTCCTTTAGATATATTAAAGAAAAAGTTAACTCGTCAAAATTAGTCAAGATTAAACTCGGAAATCTGAAGGGTACGTCTGTATGAGTGCATTCACCTAATTGTATTTACCTGATTGTGCTCACGGGAAAGAGCCGTCTGCTCGTAACTTCCCGTCTCCTGGTTGGTTTAATTGCTTTACTAACACACATAGCTATTGCGTGCGTGTAATTACCTAATTGTGTATGAACGGGTGTTGAAAGAAAGTTGTCAGATTAGTTAGATAAAAGAGTGTTGAGATGGTTTGGACATATGGAAAGAATGAATGATGAACAACTTGCAGAGAGAGTGTGGTGATCAGCAGTCACTGGAGGAAGGCAGAAAGAAATACCTAGAGTGAGATGGGTGGATTGAGAAAAAAAAAAAAGCATTGGATGCATGAGGTATGTCAGTAGAGGAGGGAAAAAAGAGTGCAAGAGATGGGAATGAGTGGAGGAAGATTGTGTATACTTGACACTGGCCATAGGAATTTATTGCCCCTGCCAGCACAATAAGATGGGATTAGTGGGTGTGGGAGGAGTTGCGATGTGATGAAGCGTTGGGTTGAGAACAACCTGTGGCTGTTGGGTCTCACGGCAGAAGATCCTTGCCTATTTGCCTTGTGGGAAACCAAGAACAGGGTGCTGAAGAAAATGGCAACACTTTATCTCAAAGAATCCAAGTGAAGTGATTGAGGTGAGTTTGGTTCTAATGGATGTGCATGCTTTGATTCGGCCACCCCCTTACAAGGGGTACTGTGATAATTGAATTTCGCCCCCAGTTGTGTAATTGGTTTCGTTGCCAAAGTTGTGGTCTTTAGAATTTATTCCTCAGCTTCCTAGAAGAATGGAAAGTAAATGGGTAAAATGTCTAGTTTGGAAGATAAGAGCATTAAGATTCTCTCTCTCTCTCTCTCTCTCTCTCTCTCTCTCTCTCTCTCTCTCTCTCTCTCTCTCTCTCTCTCTCTCTCTCTCTCTCTCTCTCTCTCATTCTATCACTCAATATTTTTCTATTCCTCTATCACTCAATCATTTTCATTGTCTCATTATTATCATTATTATTATTATTATTATTATTATTATTATTATTATTATTATTATTATTATTATTATTATTATTATTATTATTATTATTATTATTATTATTTTCCTCTATTTCTCTTATTTTCATTCTCTCTATCTCATTCTCTTTTTCTCTATCTTTCTCATTCTATAACTTATTCTTTTTCATACTCTCATTATTATTATTATTATTCCCTTCCTCTATTTCATTTATTTTCACTCTCTCTCTCTCTCTCTCTCTCTCTCTCTCTCTCTCTCTCTCTCTCTCTCCTCTCTCTCTCTCTCTCTCTCTCTCTCTCAAAGCTCCTTCAAACACCGAATTCCTTCAAAGTCTAGCAGTTCAATCGAGTTTTCTGACACTTAATGAAGAATTCAATTAAAACTAATTTAATTTTCTCGCGAATGCTTCAAAGGGAGAGAGAGAGAGAGAGAAAAAAAAAGATAGCCATCAAGCAAGGAAAAGAGAGAAAGTAAGAAAAAAAAGATAGAAAGAAAGCAGTACATATGAGAGCTTAACAATTGAATGAAAGTAATTTTGCTCCGATATGTAATAATCTGAGGTTAGCAAAGGCATGCACTCAGGGTAACGATTACATCTGCCAAAATAAGTCCTTCGCAAGAAGGCAACCGTCCTAGCTCTTGGTTGAAAAGGGAGTCCGTGGCGTAAAACCGGAACAATATAAATGTAATAATAATAAATGCCAAGTACAGTTTATCAGTAAAGTTTTGTAGTACTTTCCAATAACCTCGTGTTATATGATCGGTTTTACGTAACGGACTCCCATTTGTACTAAGGGCTAGGATGGTGCCTTCTTGTGTCATGTTGACGAAATGAATTGACTGTTTATGATACACTTCAATGCTATGATATATTTAGGCATGGCTTAGTATGGGAAGGTTCATATTTTTTGGATGTATGTAACACACACACAGTTATGATGAGAGGCTGAGGGAATTAGACTTACCATCACTGGAAGCTAGAAGAGTGAGTGGGGATATGGTGACAGTCTTTAAATTCCTTCATGGTTATGATAGAGTGGATAGGGATCGATATTTTGATATGGCTGGCTCTAGAACTAGAGGTCATAGTTTGAAGCTTGGTAAGAAAACTTCTTTGCAGGATGTAAGGAAATACTTTTTCAGTGTAAGAGTAGTTGATAATTGGAATTGGCTAAGCGAGGAGGTAGTTAATGCTATCTCAATCCATAGTTTTAAGGACAGGTATGATAAGTATGACTAAGTATAAAATGGAACCGATGAGGAGACGGGAAGATACGAGCTTTGGGCTCTTTCCCGTAAACACAATTAGGTAATCACAATTAGGTAATCACACACACACACACACACAGGAAGGCTAAAGAAAATCCCAAGCTTTTCCACAGCTTTATCAGAGGAAAACTGAAGGTAAAAGAACAGGTTTTAAGGCTAAAGAGAGCGGATGGAAGCATCACTGAGACGGACGAAGAGATCTGCAAAGAATTGAACAAGGAGTTTCAGTCAGTATTTACAGTAGAAAATACCCCACCCCCTCAGATTGCAGTGATAGAAGCTCAAGGGCCGGTATTAGAGAACATCAACCTTACAGCCACAGAGGTATGCAAAGCGCTGATGGATTTAGATGTTCATAAAGCTACAGGTCCTGATGACATATCCCCTCATGTGCTTAAAAAATGCGCAAACACAATATCAGTGGCACTAAGTATCATATTTAAGGAGTCACTGGAGTCGGGGGAGATTCCAAGATGCTGGAAACAAGCAAATGTGATACCTATCTTCAAAAAGGGAAGGAGGGATACGGCTCTGAACAATAGACCAGTTTCCTTGACCAGCATAGTTTGCAAAGTTATGGAGAAACTACTAAGGAAACATATCTCTCTTCACTTGGAATCCTTCAACTTTTTGTCAGTGAGGCAACATGGCTTCAGAGAAGGTAGATCAACAGTAACAAACTTATTAGAATTTTATGATGAGGTAAGCCAAATCTTACAGGAAAGAGAGGGCTGGGCAGATTGCATATTCCTAGACTTCCAGAAAGCGTTTGACACTGTTCCACATGGGAGACTTATTAGGAAGCTGCAATCAATGGCTAGAATAGGTGGAAATGTCTTGGAATGGATAAAAACTTACTTAGAAGGAAGGGAACAGAGTAATAATAATATAATAATAATAAGACTTTATTTCCAACATACATTGGGTATTCAAATATGGGTGTACAATTAAAATTTACAAGTAAAATCTTCCTTTAAGAGTAACTTCTTAAGATTATATTTAAAAGTATACACTGAACCAGCATTTTTTAGTTCTCTGGGAAGCTAATTATATAAATGAGGTCCACGAATGTTTATATCTCTTGAGCCAATATCAGTTTTAGACCTTCGTACTAATAAATCTTCCCCTTGACGGGTAGTTAACCCGGTAACTGAGCTTACTGTAGAAAAATTATACAAGCAATCAGGAATATTGTTTCTTAGTATATTAAAAACAAAGGTACATATATCAAAAACATATTTATCTCTAATCTTTATCCATTCTAGATCTTTTAAAACAGGAGAGATGTGCTCGTATTTTCTTACATTGCCAACAGCCACTCGTGCTGCAAAGTTTTGTAACTTTTGTATTCTTTGTAATTGAGTCTTATTTGTACATCCCCAAACTTTGAGACAGTAATTAATTAAACTCATAGTTAAGGACTGGACAATTATTATACGAGTTGATATTTCAAATGAGTCTTTTACCCTATTTAGATATATTAGAGTACCCATTACTTTTTTATAAATTTCATCTATATGCATTTCAAAATTCATGTAACGGTCAAAATAGACACCTAGGTTCTTTACCGAGTTCATTGGCTTAATGATATTACCGTTAAAATTTATATGAAGATTGTCATCAACTTCTGATAATAATTGTCTGGATCCGATAAGAATAGATTGGGTTTTAGTTTCATTAAGTAACAGACCATTTTTTAGAAAGTAACGTTTAGCCATATACAAAATTTCTTCTGCTCTACGAATAATATTTTCTAAATCATTAATTTCTCCTTCAATTAAGATTTGAGTATCGTCAGCATATTGAATGACATAACAGTTAGGTAAATATTTTAGAGTAAGACACTCAGTGTCTGAATGGAGAAGAGTTAGTAGTGGAGTTCCACAGGGTTCAGTTTTAGGGCCACTTTTGTTCCTTGTATATGTAAATGACCTACCAGAGTCTGTAAATTCATTCATGAATATGTTTGCAGATGATGCAAAGATTGTGAAGAAAGTAAAAAACGAGAACAATGGTAGAGAACTTCAGGAGGATCTAAATAATCTGCATGAGTGGTCAGAAAAGTGGCTAATGAAATTCAATACTTCAAAATGTAAGGTAATGAGAATGGGTACAAGTGCAAGAAGGCCCAAGCTTGACTACTCGGTGGCTGGAGTACAACTTCAAGAGACAGAAAATGAGAGAGATCTAGGAGTAAACATACTGGCAGATTTGTCTCCAGAAATACATATAAATTGCGTAGTAAGGGCAGCATATGCATTCTTATCAAATGTAAGGGTAGCCTTCAGGCACATGGACAAGGAAATGTTCAGAAATATTTATGTAACCTATGTGAGGCCAAAACTCGAATATGCAGCCCCCTTTTGGAATCCGCACTTGAAAAAGCACATAGCTAAGCTTGAAAAAGTTCAAAGACATGCCACGAAACTGGTGCCAGAAATACGCAATCTCGGTTATGATGAGAGGCTGAGGGAATTAGACTTGCCATCACTCGAAGCTAGAAGAGTAAGGGGGGATATGGTGACAGTCTTTAAATTCCTTCATGGTTATGATAGAGTGGATAGGGATCGATATTTCGATATGGCTGGCTCTAGAACTAGAGGTCATAGTTTGAAGCTTGGTAAGAAAACTTCTTTGCAGGATGTAAGGAAATACTTTTTCAGTGTAAGAGTAGTTGATAATTGAATTGGCTAAGCGAGGAGGTAGTTAATGCTATCTCAATCCATAGTTTTAAGGACAGGTATGATAAGTATGACTAAGTATAAAACGGAACCGATGAGGAGACGGGAAGATACGAGCTTTGGGCTCTTTCCCGTAAACACAATTAGGTAATCACAATTAGGTAATCACACACACACACACACACACACACACACACACACACAAATATATATATATATATATATATATATATATATATATATATATATATATATATATATATATATATATATATATATATATATATATATATATATATATATATATATGTCAGGTCAACGTAATATCTTCGACAACTATGACATAGATGGTGCTAGTTGCATATGTTTCTGTTGCCTTACAGACGCACACGGGAATGTGCAAGGTTTGGGGAGTGAATCCTGAGGGAAAATCCGGATGGAGAGATCCGAAGGCAGTTGATGAGTAGGAATTCTCCAATCCATTGGATATATAAAATCTGCATCAGTGTCGTAGTGCCAAATCACAATATCCAATCCACAATATTTCTCACTTGTTATGAAGGGATGCCAGTATTGAGTGTCATATGCAGGAATCTCAGTTTTCACAACACCCATTTCGATTGCCTAAGGATACTTCATCTATCATATATTTGTTTATATTTTATCAAAAGCTTTAAAGTGGTAATACTGCCTCCAAAGATACGTATTGGCTGGGAATTTTAAGTATTCAGGTATTTGTTTTCATTTTCCAGTTCTGGCAAGTAGGAGAGTTTTTTTTTTTTTTTTAGATTCTCCACCCATGGATGGGTGGAACGGGTCATGGAGAACCCATAGGGCGGTCACCAGCCAGCACAGGCCCCAACCCCCCACTGTGGTGCCCAGCCACAGCAGTAACCTCCCCAGTAAACAGCTTAAATTCTCTTGCCTGGACGAGGCGCGATCCGTCGACCTCGCGATTGCGAGGCCAACGCGTTACCACTGTACTAGCCAGGAGACTGAGAAAGTGTTCCAGCTTCTTTAAGACCTTCAGTGGTACAGAAGGTATTGCCAAAGAAATATCAAATGATTGTGTTAGTTCTGTATCTTAATTGGCTAAAGATATTCGTCCAGAGATTAAATAAAATGTCTATGATATTGATCAGTGCTCTTCAAACTTTTTCCAATGTCGTCCACCCTAGGGTAAAATTTAAAAAATCTGTCCACCTTAACCTTTCAGCAGCTGTACTACCTCACATTCCTGATATTATGTATCTTATTTTAAAGCCTGGGCATGAGAAAAAAAGACAGTTTATTTCTCATTTTTGTATGTAATCTATTTACAAAGTAATCTTGTCCACCCTAAGGTGGATCGTCCACCCAGTTTGAATAGAACTGATATAGATTATGTATAGAAGGTGTTAATTCCTTCCTCTAGCAGTTTGCTGAGAGGATTCTAGTTTCTTCCAAGCCTTCAGTGGTACAGAGGATAATGCTTTGGGAATATTGATGGACTGGTTTAGTGGTGTAGGTTTCTTAAATGGCTACAAATTTTAGTAGAGAGATACAAAAGTATTGGGAATTTAGAGCATTTATATGTTTATGTTTATTCTCTGCTCTAGCAGTTAGCAGCAGAGACAGTTCTAGCTGATTTTAACCCTTCTGTGGTGCTAATGCTTTAAGTGTTGATGGCTCAGTACTGTAGATTTCTTAATAGGTTATAGATGTATGTAGAACAGGTGTTAAATTAAGACTATATACATTGATACAGGGAAGCTAAATAATACAGTGGGGATATGTATCATTTTTTACGTCTGTGTATGTAGAGGAACTGGAGCTATTGTTGGTATGAACTGCCCTGTAGTTGGCATGCTTTCCTGTAAAATATGTTTCAGACTCTGAAGTCGTGAGAGGATAAAACTACTGATGTTTTGTCTTTTCTAGGTAAATGGAGAAAGGATATCTTGAACTAAATATGTTAAAATGAATATATAAATATTTTATATAGCACATAATTGGTGAACTTACTCAATGAAAACATGGGCTAATGGATGACACCTCTTCTTCTTCTTCTTCTTCTTTTTTTTTTTTTAAGAAGAAGAAGATTCAGGACAAGTTAAAATAACGTGTAGGAAAGTGATAATAAGAACATAAATAAAGATATGAAATTCGCAAATAAAAAGTTTATCATCTGGAAATAAACACTTGGAGCAAATCTTATCAAAGAAATTATTGTATTCTTATCTGAAAACATTTATGATTTAATGAAATCCTAGACCAAAAACTTGACTTATACAGATTATATAGTATAAATTTACTTTGTTTCCTTCGTCCCACGTCCATGAGCTCTGTGTTAAATTGCAGGTACAGATCTTTGTGACTTTGTGAATGTATGTATATATATATTTTTTTTCCTTTCAAAAACTATTGTTTTTGGAGTGGCATCCAGGAAGAAAAATAGAGGATTTTGTGATATATATATATATATATATATATATATATATATATATATATATATATATATATATATATATATATATATATATATATATATATATATATATATATATATATATATATATATATATATATATATATATATATATATATTTTATATATATATATATATATATATATATATATATATATATATATTGTTTGTTCCGGTTTTACGCCACGGACTCCCTTTTCTACTAAGGGCTAGGACGGTTGTCTCCTTGCAAAGGACTTGTTTTGGCAGATGTAATCGTTACCCTGAGCGCATGCCCTTGCTAACCTCAGACCATGACGGGGCGCGAACCCTCGACCTGACGCCTCAAAGTCGCGGACGCTACCGCTTGAGCCACGGTGACTACAGATATATATATATATATATATATATATATATATATATATATATATATATATATATATATATATATATATATATATATATATATATATATATATATATATATATAGTTGCTTGCTATTGGAAGTTTTATATTAATAGAACCTTCCTTGTCGGCACTCACAAGTTTCCATTATTCAGGCTCGCTGCTTCCCCTCAATTAAATTGCATTTAGAATTATATATATACATGCGAGTCTCGTATTATACTGCAGGCATTAGAGCTCCCAGTTATAACAATCTCAACAGCCGTCCAATATTGTGCAGTTGTCTGAAGGTATTCCAAAATTACTGAACCGTTTAAGGGGTTGTTTGAGATAGGTTCGATATATATATATATATATATATATATATATATATATATATATATATATATATATATATATATATATATATATATATATATATTATTATTTTTTTTTTTAAGGGAAAATGGTAAACAATGGAGTAACTTAGCGCTTTCGAGTATATTAGCTACTCATCTTCAGAGACAAATTCTTCACAATGTAAAGAGCAGCAGTATACAAGAAAATAGAGACATAAAACATAACTTATCAGAAAACAATAATGAGCAAATGTGTAACAGTAAGTCTCACTGGGATTATGAAAAGATATTAATAGATGTGGGACTGTGGAAAAAAAATTATATATATATATATATATATATATATATATATATATATATATATATATATGTATATATATGTATATATATATATATATATATATATATATATATATATATATATATATATATATATATATATATAGAGAGAGAGAGAGAGAGAGAGAGAGAGAGAGTTTTTTGACCTGTAGCCGCCATAGCTCAGTGGTAGAGCCCGTGAGTCGAGAAATGATGAGCGACGAGCTTTACCTTGGGTTCGATCCCTCTGTGGGACGTTAGGAAGGTATGCAGACTTAATCAACCTGTCCGCGTCCACCCCATGCGAATAGGAAACAATTTTGACACTTAAAACGTAAAAATGAGGAGGTCAGTGCCATATAATTCTTTTTAGTCTTGAATGAGAAAAAAAAAGAAGTCACGTGGCTCAAGCGGTAGTGTCCGCGACTTTGAGGCGTCAGGTTGAGGGTTCGCGTCCCATCACGGTCTGAGGTTAGCAAGGGCATGCACTCAGGGTAACTATTACTTCTGCCAAAACAAGCCCTTCGCAAGAAGGCAGCCGTCCTAGCCCTTGGTTGAAAAGGGAGTCCGTAACGTAAAACCGGAACAAACAAAGAACTTAATACTAGTGGACGAGTACAAGAAACATGTCAATTCCTCACGTAAATAATAAACCTCTCATGTGTCAGAGCTGTAGGACCTCTTTTCATATATACCATTCACTCTTTTATCTCTAACTATCCATTCTTTCTACAACTCTACCCATTCAGTCCCCTTTATCTTCATAATTGCCAGTTTTCCCCATGTTCAGGTGCGCTTTAACTCCGCCCATTCAGTCCTCTCACAAACCTCTTCTCCCTTTGTCTTAATTTATAACAGCTTTTTTTCCATGTTCAGTTACGCTTCAACTCAGCCATTCAGTCCTCTCTTAAACTTTCTCTCCCTTTGTCTTCATTTAGGGCAGCTTTTTTCCCATGTTCAGTTACGCTTCAACTCAACCCATTCAGTTCTTTCTCAATCTTCCTTTCCATTTATCTTCATTCTTGGGAACTTTTTTCTCATGTTCAGTTGCTATCTAACTCCGCCATCCTATCCTCTCTTAGTCTTTCTCTCGCTTTGTCTTCATTCATGACAGCTTTTTTCCATGTTCAGTTGCGCTTCAACTCAACCCATTCAGTTCTTTCTCAATCTTCCTTTCCATTTATCTTCATTCGGGGCAGCTTTTTTCTCATGTTCAGTTGCACTTTAACTCCACCTATTCAGTCCTCTCACAAACCTACTCTCCCTTTATCTTCATTCAGGGCAGCTTTTTTCCATATTCAGTTACGCTTCAACTCCACCTATTCAGTCCTCTCACAAACCTACTCTCCCTTTATCTTCATTCAGGGCAGCTTTTTTCCATATTCAGTTACGCTTCAACTCCACCTATTCAGTCCTCTCACAAACCTACTCTCCCTTTATCTTCATTCAGGGCAGCTTTTTTCCATATTCAGTTACGCTTCAACTCCACCTA